>DWTF01000820.1:0-10414 GCA_018250225.1 Udranomia kikkawai
ACATAAAATCTATTCAGCATGCAATTATTTAAATAAAATATTTGTCGTCTTCTATTTACTAATAGTGTAGGTCTAAATAATTCGATAGAACGGAAAACAATTCGCGTTAGAAGGTCAGCAGAGGAGCGCGGGGTTAATTCGGCAATGACGCGGCGTGCGGCCACGGCTGACAGCTACAAATGGTTTACTTGTTGCTCCTGCTGCCTGAGTTGTTGCCTATATTTGCGTTTATTCGCCGATTGTGCACTGCTTTTGATTCAAGTTAGTTTAGCTGGAAACCTATCTGACAGAGCCAGTGTTGGACCGTCAGTCGTGATTGATTCATTCGGTCATGATGCGCATTAGTGTTGAGCCTGGTCGATGATTACTTTTGTTGGTAAAGTTTGGATTAGTCAGGTCACCTGGTTTAGTTTAGGCGCCTATTTTTTATCATTGACGTAGCAAACAAACCTGAGTGTTCACTGTCTTCCGACATCTGCACCCAATCCCAGAAGAAATTATTTCTCAATTGCAAAATCAATGAATCAAAATTATTTCTTAAGTCGAACAAAAACGCGTTGCTACCCCTACGGAAGTTTCTTTTTTATGATTTTGAGGTACTAATCGTTTGATATGTAGTCCACCTGATGGTAAGTCTTCACTGCCGCCCATAGACATCTGTTGTCAACCTAAGACAAAATCGAAGTTCTTTCTTAGGTGAACTACAAATGCGGACTAAGTTTGAACGGCTCGGTTAAGTATGTTTCCCTGACCACACCCCTTCAAACCAGCACACAGCAGGTGTACACCATAGACTTTTACTAAAAAGTTTCAAGTTGGCATTGAACTAAGTTACAGCTTTCCAAACTATGCTTACGCGAGATACAATTGTTGATCTCCCTGCTTGAGTTATTTGGCTATATTTGCGTCTGTTCGTGTAATGTGAATGCTTTTGATTTCAGTTGTTTAGCTGTAAATCAGTTTGATCAAGAGTCGGAGCGTCAGTGCAGTGACACTGATTAATTCGGTTTTAAGCAGTTGAAACTGACATATACGATCACTTTACTTGTTGCTCTATCCGCCTGAGTTGTTGGGGTTCACATTTGAGTTCTTGCATAGTTTCGGCAATTGTTATCCTGACAGATCACATTAAAGCTAAATTAGTCAACATTAATCTTTAAAAATTTTCGTTCGATATTTACAACCTTTTGGCCGTAAAAATGCTGAACTGGACTAAAATTAATTTGTGATACTTAAGGTCTTAACATTTTTTTTCACTTAACTTACTCTGTAAGAAATATTAGTTGCAATACAATTCGGGTTACTTAATAATGTACATATACGATGTAAGGAAAAATTATATTGCAGCATATTAACGTATGATCTTTAAGCTACGTCCAGCTACACAAGCCAGAATAGAGTTCCCACTTGATAAATCACAATTTGACCTGAAACGTCTGTTTTAAATCACTGCACAGCATCTAACCCCTATGTTCAGCCTAATTCCTATGAGTTTAGCTATCAGTAGTGGAGTTAATGCTGCCATGACGCGCGGTAAGCGGTTTTAACTGACGGCTACAAATGGTTTACTTGTTGCTCGCGATGTTGCCTATGTTTGCGTTTGTTTGCCTAAAATTTAGTTTAACAAGGACTTTCAACGCAAAGGGTAGGAAACGTAGAATATGAGTTTTTCTTCAAATGTGCTTTGCCAGCACACAAATCCTAAATGAGCAGAATTGTTCGTTCTTACGTTTGATAGTATGTCAAACATACCAGTGTATGGATTTGAACGTAGTACACAGGACGGCCTTAGTAGTGTTTAAGAAATTGCAAGAACTATAAGATCGTTTCGATAGATGCAAATTCCAAAAAATCGCGAATTGTTTCCTTTCAAATCGTTTAGTTGTGTAAATTTTTACTTTAGTTTTATTCGGTTCGTGGTAAAACTTTCTCACGACATATCGACTTATTCACAAAAGCCCGAACGAAAACTGTAGCACAATCTTAATGAAAGAGTAGCTTCAGCTCGAAGGCGTTATATCAATAACGTGTTCAATAATTTAACTATACTGTGGCTTATCTGAGGCGCCGGACAAGCCTGGCTCTGACGCGGTCCCCCCGCGTGCAATTACCGCCAGATATCCCCCCCACTCGATAGCTTCGGAGTAGATTAGGGAGCTAGATTTAGGAGCTGGTTCGCTCCGAGTTTTATAGCTTAGATAGCTAATAGTAGCGGCCGTCATTCGCTAATCGGGTGAGAATCCACAACGCCACTGTATCAGTTATAAATCCAGTTTCCGGAGGCTGTAAAGCTTGGCTTTCGAATTTAATGTACCTGTGAAGACGTTTGCGCTGTTTTATTACGAGTATTTAGATACTTGATACAGTGATAATGTAGATAGAATGAGATGTAACGTTTAGAAAACGTTTTAACGTCATGATGACGAACTTTCGAAGTGATTACTTTGAACTGAAATTAAATAGTAGCCTACATTATTTACAACTTCTATCAGAGCCGTACGCTTAACTTCGAGCCTTGTCAAAGTCGGTTTGTTCGCTAGTCATAATGATACGATTAACATCGACAGATATTATTGAACAGTTGATTGAATTTTTCGAATCGTGTGAGTAAACATATCAACTTATGAATAAGGATAATTAAATGTGGACTTTCATTGTAATTTGTTTGAGAATGCAAACACCATTCTCAACTCTCGTTAACGCGTAATATTTTCCGTTTTCACTATTAAGTCTTCACAATTAAATTAAATGGTACTTAAATTAAAATTACTTGCAGTCGTTACTCTTAAATCATTTATCGGCGTTACTCTTGCTTTCGTTATCCAAGGCAGCGACGTCCAACGTTTTATCTCGGCTAATTAGTTTGAAATGTTTCAATGTAACGCGAAATTAGTCCGAGACGAAGACACGTTCGCTCGCATCGGACGTCACAATCAATCACAGATAAAATTGTGGGGAGGCTATAAATTAAAATGTCTCATCAGCGACTTGTCGCACTGACGCATGGGCGGAGATAAGCGATTTTTTGACGTGTCTACTCTAGTGCATCGGTGTCTTGGTATACCGGGTGTAATCGTTAAATGTGCACAGGCGATTATTCCGTAACTATTACAGATATCAAAAAACGTTAAACTGATATCGAAAGTACTTTACCTATGAGTAAAATGGCAATAATAACTTTTTAAAAATAAAACAAGAAAAAGTTTGTGAGGCACTAAACTAAAAATACGCATTAAGATGTCATTTCACAAACTTATACATAAGAATAACATATAATTTATATACAATTTATATAGATATTGTTAAGAGTGACAAAAATATAACGATAAGTGTCAAGTAAGTTAAAAAAAACTCGGCTATTCTATTTATTATTTTACGCCGACAAAGCCGCGGGCAAGTGCTAATATTAAAAATGCGAAAGTAACTCTGTCCTTTTTACGCTTAAACAACTAAACTGATTTTGATGAAATCCGATATAAAGAATACTTGGGGGCCAGGGAAGAATATATGGTAGTATTTGTCATAAAAATCATCCTATGTCTTTAAAAGGGTTCCCTTTACCACTGCGCAATATAAATGTTACAAAAAAAATTATACATACATCCCTGATGTTTATCATAATTCTTAAAGACGTGAACCTAATTGATAGACGATAGGATATAAATGCGTTGGAAATGTCATACAAAAAATGCATTGCTATTTCAATGTATTTTATTGTATGAACTTTATAATATTAACTATGCGATAACAGATACAATACCTGCACGCCAATAGGTCAGCGGTTAAATTATTATTCACTGTTTAATCACACCCATAAAACGAATACCTACGTATATTCAGCAAATTTTGACATCGTTTAAGAACTAATTTTTTACAAAAGTTAGTTAAGTTAGTTCTTTAAAGGATTTTTGGAGGGATCGAATTATGATTAATCAAAGCTCGCTCAGCGCTTATGAACATTAAAAATCCTGTATCCTGCAATAATTATATTTTGGAAACCGCAATTCTTATTACTATCATTATTGTTGTTAGCGATGTTCGAAACTCTATCATACGCGTTTGGTACATCGAAAAATAAGGTTAATAATACTCCTGCCTAGCATGCAACGATGCACCTGTTTTCTCGCGCGCCGTGCGCACTCGCTCGCGCGCGGTGAGACACCCCGTGAATGGGGCGAAACAGACCG
Source organism: Udranomia kikkawai (assembly GCA_018250225.1). NCBI lineage: Eukaryota > Metazoa > Arthropoda > Insecta > Lepidoptera > Hesperiidae > Udranomia > Udranomia kikkawai. The sequence goes on from DWTF01000820.1 coordinate 4,188, forward strand.
GTTATAATTGGGGCGGTTAATAAAAACATTTGGTCGCCGTCGAAGGACAAATTCGACAAACATCGACTCTTCCAATTAGGCGTTACGTACCAGATTTATGGTCCTGCGCCATTTCGTGCGTGGCTCGATTTATTGACTCACATGTGCCACAGTGATCGCAGTGATCGATCTGCTGATCGGCCCGGCCGTTCAGTGAATGTGGCGGCCGATCGTGTTTTGTTTGAGGAAATTAAATGGCAACGTCTGCTGCGTGCAGCTCGCTTATGAGCTTATGAGCATGAGAACGCAGATGTTGTTGACCAAAGTTGAGGTAGAAATGTTGTTCAATGTTGTCAACGGCAACCGTGTCTCAAGTTGATAACAGTAAGGCGGTCAGTTAGCGGGCGTCACGTGCGGTCAACTATTGTCGACGTTTTGTCTTTAGCTATAAAAAATGTCTACTTCTTCTGATTATGCTAGACTTAGTAATAATGTGCGGACAATTCTGGGTAAAACGTGTTACTTTGTTTTATTAATTGAAATGATAACGTGAGATTCTAAGAAAAGTAAAATATTTAATCAAGTCCTTTTTTTCTAATATCATACACATAGAATCGTATATAGTTATGTATATAAGTTAAACTTAGGACCTGGTATGTTTAAATCAAAAACTTTCTAGACTAGGCTAAGTCCTATTCGTACTTCCCTAGTTACTTCCCCACCTACTGTCACAATACTTGATAAGAATTCTTTTGCTGTAAATATTATTAATATTTTAACAATCTGCTGCCATATACTTTCCTGTGATTATCAGTGAAAATTAAAATTTATGTGCGCATTAAATATGACAAAAAGTTGTTCATACTCGTATATCATCTAGTTGGTATTAACTTTTGATGTATTGATAATAGCCCATAAATTTAGATTACCAACATATGTTTCTTATCTCAGTAAAGATTAGGTTGGTGATTGACTGGTTATGATTAAATTGGTTTAAGTATTTTTCCGTATTGGTCTAGCAATATAGCATCGCTAATGAAATTACTTAAATAATTATGTCAGATCGAGGGATCGAAATCTTTTGAAGAAGCAAACCTTATTCAATTCTTTAGTACTCGTATACAAAGTTTGAAGGCGCGTCATTAACAGGAAATATGATATGAATGTATCCTCAATAAAGTAAATTAAATCATTATCAATATAATAACAATTATATAAAATGACTCTAATAAGAATACAATGTAATGTATGATCACATACAATATTAGACACCAATACTGGCGACTGATGCATGAAACCGATGACCACCGTAAGACATTTGATAGCAAGTATGAATTAGTATAGTTGACACGATGCGACAATTTTTATACAAGAGTGATGTTAATAATTAATAACTCGTTGACTGAATGCACTGAAGATGGAATGGAATATCCACCAACGTAGAATGCCTCACCACTCGATTGTGATCGAAGGCTAACAAAGCGGTCCTTTGTGCTGCTGAAGAGATGAGATCGAGACGACTGGGAAATTACGTGTCGTGGATGAAGAAGAAAATTAGAAAAGAAAAGCAGGACAATCTATTACAGCGGTGGAGGCGCGAATATACGTCATGTATGATATGCCTCCAATCAGTGGTCAGATTTGTTGTTAGAATTTTAATATTTAGATTTCAGTTTGAATGAGGAAATACTGGTATTGTCAATCTACCGTGCTTCATCACTTGTCAACTTCTTTCTCTTTTCTTTGCAATCTTTAGCCGTATCGAAAACATCCAAATGCTTACAACCTAAGATAGAAATTTAGTTAGTTAGCTTATTTTGTACAACTATGTATAATTTATTAATGATCAATATAATTGTCTTAGAGTTTAACGTATGTTCATGTTAGTCTTGCTTAATAAATCTGAATTTGAAATATCCGACACCACCATGAAGGGATAGCTAGCGAGATATTTGTTAGTGTTGCAAAGTACATATCGTTATCAATAACTAAATACACCTCAGGATTAACGCTACCATCTGTCGTTTGATTGATCATTAGATAACCACAACATGTTTGAGCGATTATGGCACGTACCTGATAGCTTGAACCGATCAAAGCACAACTAAAAATCATATTACGAACCCAAATTTTACCTTCGCTCGGTCAACAAGCCATTTTGGAAGCTAACATCTGGTCTCCAAGGTCCAATTCCGAATGAGATCCACCGTCTTTATCATCAGACCTATTTACGTTCTCCCGATACAATCAAGATTTATAACTTTTATTGCGACCCAGTGCGTTTCGTTAGCGTTGTCATCCGTATCGCCAATCGATGCTTTATCGTCGATAATCGAATATTATATCGATTTCACGGAGAATTCTGGTGAAATTAATCCATTGTTTCGTTAGCCGAGAAACGTCGAGTCACGGGTGCTCGGACGTTTTCTATTGTGACGATTCTGTTTTGGAATTGACCGCGGAAATACATCTGATCGTCGCGTCCATCAAAATTACACGCGCCACTTCGGAACGGTACCGGCTAGAGTTCAGCTCTGCTGCAGATGTGACTGGATAACGGGTCATTTTGTAACCATGATGTTGAAAAGAGTTTAAATGTGGTCAAGTGTTATAACTTGAGCTTTGGTGCTAGTTGTCTAAGAAAAAGTAACGAAAGGAAACTTTCAGGTGAGCGAATGATCACATGTTCAATACATGAATAATTCGCAATACATGAAAAACTCATAAATAATTCGCGTATACTACTGCTATTGATCGACAATGTCTTCTGAGTTGTTTAATTTTGAGCTAATTTAAAATACTTGGTAGGTACTTAAGAAGGAATGAAATAGTTAATGATTTAAGCTGTACTATAAGTTAGTATTATAAAAATAATTATATATGTTATTGAAAGAGCTGAAAATATACAGACAATTTTTTTTTTAAACAACCTATCCTATATAGATTTTAAATACCATCTGTAATTGCGGTATAATTGTGAAATAAAACTCAATATAAAAATCAACGAGACTGCACTGCTTTAGGTAACACAGCGCTATTAAAACAGAACACCACTTTTGTTGTTGTTCGAATTAAAATTGATTTTAAAGCGCGAAGTCAGATGCAGGCGTCAGGCACGGAACGGATGCGCTCGCTTCCTTTGATCGGAACTGAGCGTGCTCACCCGCTCGTGGTGCGTTCCGCCCGGGGCGTTCCATCCGCGTCTTTGCCGTCCGGCCCCGATTGACACGCGTTTTAATCAATTAGCGAACAGAAACGCGGTTCACGAGCCAATGGGCAGTGAAATGAGCGGGCCGGGCCACCGTGGCGCCGAATTTTCGAGCTCTCCGATTTCAAAACGACTTTTTTTACCGTTTTCGGATGATAACTTCATAATCGGAGCGAAAGTCGGTCTCGGTGCTCGTTTTGGTTTTACAGTTCGCGGGTTTTAGACTACGCCGTGCAAGGAGATTAGGTTAAACTTGATACGGGGATTGACTGTTTTATGCACCGTCTGCTGCGTCTTTCTAAAGTTACGGGTGGATATTAAACCGTATATCTACATACATACTTGAGACATGTGTATGCAGATGGACGATGGTAAAGACGCCGATTCCCAGCTAAGATGTGAATATCTTAGCAAATGCGTAATAAACAACAAACTATAATACTAGTTGCTACGCCACGCACCTTAGATCGAGCACTACAATTTTAACTGATTATTCAAATATCCATCTAGCTGTGACTCGAACCCAATAATCTATACGGTTATGCCATCAATTCTGAAAGAAAATACAGTATTTTAACACATTTCCGTATCTAATTTGAAAATAAAACATAGAGATAACACTTATTTATTTGAACTGAACGCAATACACTTAATTTGTCCGCAGCGAGTCGCTTATCGGTGCAACGATATCTTGATTGAAAAATTACTTCCCAATCATTTGAGAATGCTATCAATCATGACACGGGCTGGACTAATTGCTTGAGAATATGTTTTAATAAACTTTACTCGTATTTACTCATTTCCAAGAATCTCTTTACAGTAAAACTGGATTGAAGTTCTTCTTTGGGTTGACAAATGCGTTACTGCCTCTAAATGCCTTCATTAAGTGTGTAAGCCACACAACCTCCTAACCTTACCTTCAACTTTCCTCCTTACCTTTGATAATATACGTAATTGTTAACATACGCGAATTTGCGGCCACATACATAACCAATTAACGAAATATTTAAGATTATAAAATTTACGCATTCTTGGACTTTAATTCCTTCATCGTTTTCGATGGCTCCTGAGATAAAAGCTGATTCCTCATTAGTATTATTTAATTATTTAATCGTTGAAAGAAAAGAGTTACACGCAATTACTTTAGGCGTACCAGATTAACTGAAATTCTTAATTGGGCGGACGATAAGCGTGTATAATATGTAAGAACTGCGAAGGGGATCGATCTTATCGGTCTTAGGGACTTGTCTCAGCGAGAAAGTATAAAACCACAATGGACCAGGAATGAAGTCGTGATTGCTATCAGAAAGAAACGAGTCAGCATCATCAGACCATAAGTGCCTCGACTGGGCATAAACGAACTGATCACCGTTAGGAGAAGACTAAATGTTATGCCTAAATGCTCATTTGTAAAATTTAAGAGTCTTTTAGTTCTGTCATGAGTGAATTTGAGACGATTAGATACCTAAAGTTATGAGTAGTTAACATGAGTATCAATAATTCTAAGACATTGCATCTGTTGTTAATCTGAGATAAAATTTCAATCCTGTCTAGGGTTGATTACAGACGTCCATGAGCGGTAGTGGTCACTCACCATCAGACTGACTGCATGCTCATTCCTTCCTTTAGTGTTAAAAAGTATCCCATTCATCGCTTCTCGTAACCATCGTCTAATCGTCGACGGTGAGACGTGTCAATACCGCAGTGATGCTATCAACTTTATCAGAATTATGTTTGTGATAACTAACTTTGAATAATTGATCCGTTCAGGTCGATGACTAACGAAATGATCAATCAATCATTAATCACTCTGTTTGCGCAACACCCTACCACCGAGCGATGGCCCCATTTTGGTGTAATTTACCTATTTTTATCGCTATCGTCACTTCGTATCACTTTATTGGGTTACTAGTATGTGCTTCTGATACCGCTCCTACGAGTATGTCATAACGAACATTAAGTATTGGTAAAAATGTTTACAATAAATGTAAATATCTGCAGAAACGAAATAGTTTTGATATTGATATTATCTAATCGTAAAGATTTTTAAAGAGTTGATGTTGTTGCTTAACCTCATCAGTCGCAGTTAGCGTTCTTTACCTAAGTATAAATTAACCTTAATTACAAAAATATCATCATCATAACTTTACTTGGGTTTGCTTACTCTTGGGTTAAGCATACTTGGGCGTACCCAAGCTATTTTTACCCTTTACAGATCTTACACGTATTTTCACACATATAAAATCGCTCGTCGATTACTATTTCAAAACATTACAGATAGATACCAACGATTGCTGTAAAATAATCGCTCATTTCTATTGAAGTTAACCTAAATATTATTTTTAGTCGTTCATCAAGATTAACAAATCGTATTGTTGGTCTGTTTGCGCTCGGGTAATCGATTTCGCTCTTTGAGGTTTTTGGAGCGCCGTTGTACCTATAGTGATAGTTTTCGTATTGTTTTCCTCTTTTTAACCTTTCATTTTATTACCGGCTGTAACATGATTTTAATTATCTACAGAATATCCAAGCTTAACACTTTTTTCTTAATCTAAGACTATTTTTTTTTATAACACAATCGTTGTAAAGAATAAAAATCGGTATATAATTTATGGCGGTCCAATCCAATATTTGTTTTTAATCGCTTAAGAATTTCAGTTTAAAACATTTGTGTCTTTGTTATTTGTTTTGTCTTGTACATTACATTGATATATCATTATAATATTGGAATTAGAAATAATTATTTTCAATAAATTGCTTTCTCAATCTTCAGTAGAAACACTTGTGATTACCTTGTAATTAACGTCACATGTTATAATAGAATTGAAAAACAAGTAACATACATTTTAACACAGTGAATCACTATATCCTAACAGCACATAACGAAAATTGCTGTCTCATGCAATTTTTAAGACTAGCCATATTATCCTAAGCTTATAGCATAACTAGCTGTCCCGGCGCTATTCGTATCGCCTCAGAATTATTTTTCTGTTCCCGTCCCCATCCCCGTTACCGTCCTCATCCCCCTGCCGGTCCCAGT
>DWTF01000821.1:0-10412 GCA_018250225.1 Udranomia kikkawai
ATTTTTGGGAAGTCTGAAAAGAAAACCTTTTTATGAGGACTAATCGTACTTGTTGATGCATGCAATGAAAACTAATTTATTAATCGATCTTTTAAGTTGGTACTTTGAATGTAAGATTAACTGTTGATGAGATCTGAGTAAAAAAAAATCGCATATTGCTGACCTTTCTACTTGTCAGACCTATCTATTAATCGGTCAGTATTCCATTAAGCATACGATATAACAGGCATGTAACGTGTCGGAATCGATAAAGTGATGTACGTAATATTGGGGTTACATCTTTTTTACAACAAGCTACAAATGTGAAAATATTACTCAGAATGCGTGCCGTTAACAACTTTGATAGATATGTTAGACGGTTACATTTTGTGGTTTCACTTTGGAGGCATCACCGTCACATCTGTTTCTGTCTTATAAAACAGTGTTTTCGCTTGCAATTGTGTTCTGATTTAAGGGGTGTGGTTGGAAAGACACACTTAACCGGGGCAATCCATTCCCTTACGCATTTGTTCAACTCAAGATAGAGTTTCTATCCGATTTTGGTTAGATTACAAATGTTATGAACGATAATGACTATTTACCATCAGGTGGACTGTATGCTCGATTGATACCTTAATAATATAAAAATACATACTATTGTAATAAACTATATAAAGTAATGTAATCTTTCTATGATGTTAACTAAGGAAGGACTTCTAAAAATAGTCGGGTACACTAGGAGAAAGATCGATCATAAAAGTTTGTATAAAATTTCTGTCTTTTAAAGTAAAAGTAATTTAAGCCAAGCCGTGGCCAACAGTAATATAAATATGGTAGAAGTTAGTCTTCGGGAGATCTAATTTAAGTATTTCAGTTTTATACGTCGATGTCCGAGGTCTGCTATATCAATTTAACAGGGACATTAAATAGTAATAGTACCTGTAGAGTACCCTTATTTAATACTTATAACCCTTAACCCTTAATTAACATATTAAAGGTAAAAAGTACAGCATATTTATGCAGCATCGTATCGTAAAAGGCATAATGCCTGGTATGAATTCAAATAACGCTGGTTTCGGGTGCTTGTCGAATTACCGATATAACAACCAAACATAAAATTTTACTATGCGACTGTGAGAGTAAATTGAAAATATAATTCACTTTACCTGTACCGTATTAAAGTAAAATTGAAATCATATTCACAATGAACTTTAATGAAATATAGTAACGGACAAAGAAATTACGCCCCTCCAAAATACACAGTTACATTCAGTATTTAAATTAAAATAATTCATAGGTACAGACAGTAGTATACATAACATTAAAACACAAAGACAAATACAAAGATCAGTAAAATTTCCACTGAAAGAAATTACGTTTATTTATGAAAAAAATATATTTCAGCAAGTTTGGTTGTAGCAGAGAATTCGAAGTATAAGTATATAAATTAAATGTAATAACTGCAATACTTAAGACCAATTACTATCTACGTACCTACTCGATCAAAAACATAACCCGTTTAATGTTCTTCTTGTATATGCCAATTGAGCAATTGATCCGGCAGTTTTTTAACATGCTTATATTAGCTTGGGATATATGTATGTATGTAAAAGGCGTCTTTGAACGTGATTTTGACGCACTTTGAGATTTCGGATTAATTTGAAACTTTGCATACTCATCCAGGACAAATGATAATGCAATATTATGTACCATCGAGCTGGTCTGACGCTGAAATTGGAAGGAGGCGGGTGGAACCATGCTATTGAAGTGCCAATTGTAAACATATCGAATTTGGGTTCATTACAATCGTCTTAATATTCTGTCCATTTATGCTGATGACGCGAACACAAAGCGTGTTTTTAGTTTTTTTAACTGTTAAATTATTTATAACTGTAAATAAGACTTCGAGAATAAAATAAATATAGAATGGAATACTTATAATTACATTATGTTACATGAATACCCTTAGGAGAGCTCTGCAGTGGGCATATTTGCATTTAAACCAAAACCATGTTACAAACTTGAAATAAAGTTTCATATTCGAATAATGAAATTTTCGACTACGATTTAGAACAAGTCTCAATGGAGTTGTAGTTGTATAGTTAAGACCATAGAGAATAGAAGTGAATAGAATATCAGTGTTTGTACTATGCAATAGGTGGTAAAGGTGGTAGAACCTTTTACGGTTCGACTCCGGAGGCACCGCCACACCTATTTCTGTCTTATAACAGCAGTGTTTGTGCTGCTGTGTTCTAGTTTGAAGGGTGTGGTCAGGGAGACATGCTTTACCGAGGCGTTCCAACTTAATCCTCAGGGGTAGCAACGCATTTGTGGTTGATCTAAGAAAGAGCTCCGATCCTGTCTTAGGTTGACTACAGATGTCCATGGGCGGCAGTAACTATTTACCATCAGGTGGACTGCATGCTCGTTTGAGACGTTTGCGGGTCAGAGACGTGCCTGATGAGGCTACGAGCTGGCGGGTACTCAGTTGAAGTTCCTTCGGACATCCTGAGATCCACAAAGCGCAAGAGATCACCGGGGGTTTTTAGTGGGTGGAAATCCCACATAACTCGGTATCGCTCCCACGGTACCGGGTATGTTTGAAAGATTTTCTCCTCAAAAAGGTGTGACATTTTCTCGTCCCCGTCCCCGTCCCCATCCCCGTCTCCGTCCCCGTTCTAGTCCCGGGCCCCGAAACAATGAAGAATTAGCGAAAACACAAATAAAAAGTTCAGTAGTTTAGGAATCCATCGCGAACATGACACGTAATTTCTGTATATTAAGATTAAAATTATCAAAACATGCCGTGGTGCGCAACTAAGGTATTACATTTTTTTTCTGTAAATGACCATAAAATAGACAATGGACGGTGGGAAAAGGTTACGGTATCGGTACAAAACATGTGTTATTTCTATTCCATAACTATTCCTATCTCTACAGTTAAGATTATACTTGATGCAAATTCTTAGAATTAACGACTGTACGCACTTGAAAGCATACCTACATAGTATGCTTTCCTAACATATACATATTATATGTGATTCGTTTGTTTGAGGAGTCATAAGTAGTGAATATTATCGTCATGAGGATTTTTCGTAGTTCGATTGCTGTAAAATCACTGCAACTGGGTATACGATGAAACAGTAGGGCGTAAAAGATTTTCAGAGTGGACTTCTTTATGTCATTGAGGTAGCAAATGGTCATGCAGACCACCTGATGGTAAATAGCCGCTGGACATCCGTTATCAAACCGAGAGATGATCGAACTCGTTTCTTAAGTCGACTAAAAACGCGTTGCCACTCTGAGAACTTAGATTGAAAACGTCTGTTAAGTGTGTCTCTCTTAACACACCCTTCAAGCCAGAACACAGCAACAAGAACACTGTTGTTATAAGGCAGAAATAGGTGTGGCGGTGGTGCCTCCGGAGTCGAACCATAAAAGGTTCTACCACCTTCAAGACAAATTTACTTCGTCTCTTGTCTCTAAAAACATTCTAATATTTGCCAGAATCAAACCGTACTAAGTCAGCTCTCAGCTGTATTAACATTTTAAACAGCTTCAGATATGAGAGACAATAACCTTTGTTATTTCAGTAAAGGCACCTTGAGGTTTAATATTCAGCACGTTTGTAAACAATATAATTCGATACGAGACATTACAGTTGACGTTGAATATGAATTTTTTGGATACATTATTTAAAATATGATTGCTTTTATTATTTTCATTCGGAGTATAAATTTTATATTCTTGATCTTTTGTTGTTGCAATATTATTTATGAGGGTTATGATACATTGATTCTGTACGGTTTAAATAATATATACGCCTTCGCTATAATGCGACCGCACCGAAATGTTTCCACCATGAAATGAGTGAGCTCACTCATTTCGAGAAAAAATAAAGAGAAAGTATAGCTTGCAATTAAGTATGAAAAAGGGATGACAATATTGCCTCTGTTCGCTATACCACATTTGAATGATAGGCCACACATTTTCGAAGTCAAGACGAATCTAACATCTTCAATCCTTATTATTTTTTAGAAAATGAAAGCAAAAAAATATGTTGGAAAATTTTCATCTCTTCTAAAAATGGTCTTGAAAAATGTGTACCAAATAATAATGTACTAAAACACCCGAGTTTATTTCTCTGTGGTGAAAAGCTGAAAAACAGCTCGTCAGTGAGACCGAAGTGAGAGATTGTGAAATTGTCTGAATTAAAATAATTAGCCGAGAAATATAGCAATACTGCCCTGCTTTTGACTCCACCGTACAATAAATTACACCGCAAAATAAACAAACGCGCTGCGATTCTGCTTTTCGCTATAAAAGAAGCTATCTTATACTACACACCGCTTTGCAGATTGGTCAGCTTTTATTGAGATTTTTTAGGTGGTAACATTTTTTGTTTTAATACCAGGGGGCACACCAATACGCTTAGTTTTCCTTTCGTCTTCCATCTTTTCCTTTCTTATAACAACAATGATTTTACTGCTGTGTTCTGTGATTTGAGGGGTGTAGTATATTTAAAAAAGGGTGTCAGTCAATTAAGTTAAGCTTAAGATAGAACTTTGGTTTTGTCTTGAGTTGGGTTGGTTAGGCGAGAATAGGGAGGAACTAATAATTGTATAATAATTTGACTAATTTTTATTTGTGTGTAACTTACCATCTAGTGGACTGTAGGTTGACTACAGATGTCATGGGCGGCAGTGGACACTTACCGTCAGGTGGACTACATGCTCTTTTGTTACCTCATAATCTTAAAAAAATAGACAACATTCGCCACCCCATGTGTCCGTGTGTATCCATCGCTAGTCCCGTGCCCGCAAGCGATACTTTCTAGCAGAATAACATTTTTGATAGTGTCGTTCCTCCGGCCCTCTGGGAGAGCCTGTCTGTCTTCGTGTAATGTTTTATTACGTTTGCGACCAGTATTAGCATTTATAGCCGAGCGGAGATCTCTTAGACGTAACTCTCGTAACATTAGAGAGTGGACCGGAATCGCCAGCGCTGCTGAGCTATTCCGCAGAACCAAAAATAAGGAAGAGAGCAGGAAGCTGATAGCCAACCTCCACTAGTTGGAGAGGCACTTCAAGAAGAAGAAGAGTGCTACCAGTCTGGTCAATTGCGGATTTATAAGAACTACTCCAAAAATTGTGAACCTTATGAGGAAAAAACACATCTTATGATAATTTAATTTGATAAGGGAAATAAAAACACGTCAACTTGAGGAAGTTCATTGAGGAAATTGAGAATTGATCATGATGTTTTCTTTTGGTGAACAAGGAAATAATAAAATCAATACCTATTAGTAACACATTTTCTTAATATTCAATTGGTAAAGTACCAAATAAATAAAAATACCATTATTATAGTATTACGTATCGTACATACATACATATATCAGTGACGATTCAGGTGTGTTGTTCAATACTCCCAAAATACTCCACGATTTGCAATTTCGCCTCTGAAACGGGCAATAACCGGCCGTGATCTGTGGTTTGCAGTTTACTTCATAAATTTACATGATTTCCATCTTAGATGGCCTCAAGATTCCACGTGGAACACCATCGAGGTCGCACGTGTAGCCAGTCTGCTCAGCTTATATTGTTTTTTGAAGGATATTATACATAATAGGAGACCATGAATTGGATTAAGGCCGAGGGGTTGTCATAAATGTCATAAACGGTACATTAACTTGTGGTAATGGTACAAAAACATTAATAATACACCCGTAGACTAGACAAAGCGAACAAATTCGTACCCCAAGTATTGGTTACGAGTCACTTAGTTTTGTATGAGATGTGTACGTGTCAAAGAGATTTAAGGTTAAATGTCCCTTGTATATGTCAAATCGACGCTGACACTTGGGATCAAATTTCTGTAAGGAAACGTTCGTAATGCCCCCTCTATATGTGTAAGTTTATCTCCAAATCTCTTTGTAGTAGCACAAATCTAATCGTTCTAGTACTATTATAGGTTTGTACCGTACTGCGCCTTCTAAGTAGGATTACGTATTATTGTTGTCGTGTAAGTTGTTTATTATAAGCACCTTTTAGATTGTTTTGTTTGTAGTACAACTTAAGTTTAAGTGGAAGTTATTCTGGATCAATTAAATTCTGTAGTTATAGTAAAATAGGTAAATTTTCCATATTTAAGAACATAAATATTGTTAGATTCTGCAACCCACATTCAACTTTGAACAAAACCTTTTACGGTTTGACTCCGGACGTTCTGCCACATTTATTTTGGCCTCATAACAGCTTAACAATATTCTAAGCTTCTTTGGTGTGTGTCTAATTAAGGCACTCCTTGGTGCTAGATGAAATGTATCAGTTGTCGACCTTAAACAGAATATCAATTCTAAAGTGATAACATATGTTCATAGAGACAGCTTATCATTAGACTGGTTTTCTGCCTCAGTATTATATGAAGGAGCTGAATTTTGTGTCTTATTCACAGTTATGATGCGTCTTAAGAACTGATATAGAATTAATTTCAATATATCCCCCTAGTTCAGTGGTTCCTTACTAAAATTACATTAGAAGCAATCACTCACAGCTCGCAGCCGACCTAATAAAAGCGAGTTAAACCACGGCTCACTCGCATTCGACGGTGTTATTGTAAATCACTCAAACCATGTTTTTCCATCTCGAGTAACGCTCGGATAACAGACGTGCTTGTTCGTGTGAAAACGCGTTATTTGTTATTGTTATTCCAGTACCCTTCGACGTAACAACACGTGCGCACCCCAGTTGTTTTAGGTCGTTTTATCCTATAACTCTACAGGGCAAGAACAGACGATATCCTATAACTCTTCACTCGTATGTACTCGTATTTATTTATGTACGCTTATTAGCACCATAAATTCAAGAATCATTTTTTTACTCATTACAAGGTTTAGAAATACACCCAATAAACGTCAAGTACGTCATTTCTATTAGTCATCGTCTTTCAACGCCTTCACATCCCTAGGTCGTGGTAGACCGGGAGAAAAAGATAGATATGATTGACCATTGATTATGAGCTAGTGAATATATTGGTTGGTTTGGGTATATCGTGTAGTATATAATTTACTAAGAGCTGCTGAAGTGGTAGAACATTTCGTGGTTCGACTGCGAAGGTACCGCCGAGACGTTCCAACTTTGTCCTCAGGGGTAGCAACGTAGCTAAGAAAGAACTTCGATTTTGTCTTGGGTGCATTACAGGTGTCTATGGGCGGTAGTGACCACTTAACATCACGTGCTAAAAATAAGAACTACTTTTAATGTCGAACTCTAGATGTTTCTGTAGATTATATAGGATTGACTAAGAGTTGAAGATCCGTATGGCATAGTGGTTACTAAGTCCGACTGTCATTTTGGTCCTGGGTTCATCTTCATAGAAAGAATAATAGATTTAAATTTCTCTTATTGGTCCTGGGTATTTATTTAGTTCAGGGTCCTTACACGGGATTTCTAGTGTGGGGATGTGAGTGTAAAAGATGGGACCGAGCTTATGAAGTATTTATTTGTTTCTGAGCTTTGAAGTGCATAAAAAAGTGTGTTTGTGTGTGTGTGTGTGCATGTGTTATTATGTGTGTTTATGGTTCTAGAATCATCTTAGTTTTTTCTTTTATACGTAAACGTTGTTCGCGTCTCTCCATATTTATAATGTTATTGTTATTAACATTTAAACACGAGGCGCCATTTTTGGTTATGCCACAAACCAGTTTACAATTAATGCAGTTTTAATTGAAGTAATTGCAATTATATTTAATATCGTATATGTGCTGCATAATCAATATGTTGAATATTATAAAGGTTGTTGCGTAACATACATGGGTTCCGTTTTTCATATTGAAATAAACGAAACTCTTTGAGTGTCTACCTAAATTTTAGAAGTATTAATGGCGCCACCAACGTGGTACCATTTCTGCTATATTACGGTAGTGTTTGTGCTGTTGTTTCTTTATATGGGTACCGTACAACATTCATAGGTACATCCCTTCGATCCCATTTTAAAGAGTGGTTTAAGTATATGTGACAAAACTTATGTCTATCACACAGCAATACTGAGATGATATTACAACTCTACCATGTTGTTTTTTAAAAACGCGCGCAGACGATCTGGTATATATACCGTTACCTGGATTGCTACTATCGGCATCTGCTATTAACTGCAAATCTAAGAGATTTTTTTTTCACACCAATCACTGAGTTCCTCCTCTTAGAACCAATATAGCTCCATATTACAATACACCATTTTTAACGGTACCCTAAAACCGGATCTTTGCTTTAAAATAAATATAAAAAACAACATACGCCATTACCAGTCTGCACACGTAAGATAAATCCGAACGCACTTAAAAATATACTCAAAAAGGAATTAATCCTAAAATATGGCTGCAAGTTAGCGATAAGTAAGCTTTACTTTGCATATAAATTCGGATTTCGTACCTAAAAATGGTTTAGGTATTTAAATCACCGCACACGACTAACGTTAAGTTTAATTGATTGTTAATGCATTAAATAGTTATTAAACTCTGGTAGCCCTGGTGGTTAAGTGGTCACCACAGCCCAGGGGCATCTAATTATAACATCCAAAATACTTATATTTTTAATACCTGCATTCTTTCGCCAATTGGCAAACGTATCTCACCAAAACATCACATAATTTCTGGACAGATTGATTTATGCGGTACCTATACCTAATATTACTAATGTTAATATTACGATTAATAACTCGACCTCTTGCTATTGTCTGTTTTTTAATAATCGACTATTTCCATTGCTATTGTCAGGTTGTTGCCATGCTTTCACTATATAATCGTTCGTCGCTTGCAGTCAGACCAGGGCTTTAACTGGTCAAGTTTGTAGCTCTTACGGAGTCTGTGGAGCGATGACGAAATTTCTATATTAATTAATTCAAAAGATCATCATGCAAAGTAGCAAGTTAATAAACAAACTTGTAAGCTGACGGCAGTTGATGTAGTTAAGGGCGGTAGTGCTCACACAGCGATGCTTCAACTGCATAGTTATGCATAGCATAGTTATGCATAGCTGCATAGTTAGCTTGAATATTTTTAGATGCTCAAGTTTATTGTTTGAAAACGGTAGAGCGTCAATGCGCCCTTTTGCACTAAACCGCAGTTGTTCTGTATGTTGTGTGTAGTTTCATGCCAAACGTTTCATGAAACACAACTATGGCTTCGCGATGGCACCGATGATACTTTCCCCGTTCACACTATTCAAGTAAACTTAGATAAAATATTTTTTAATATAATTTTGAGGTAGCAAATGAGAATGCAGCCCATTTGATGGTAAGTGGTCACTACTGCCCAGGTCTACTACAAATGCGTTGCAGTCCCGAGGACTAAGTTGTAACGCCTCGATTAGGTATGTCTTCCTGACCACACCCTTCAAATATTTAAAAACTAGGTCAAGTATACTACTCTTCAGCTTTGCTACCACTGTGCACCATCCTTACCCTATGCCCTTTAAGCTATGACAGTTGGCAAAGTTAGACAGAAAGTGTTTACGGAGAAAGCCTTTTACTTAGTTAATAAAATATTAAAATTAGGCGCTTGTTTTCCGTCTTTAATGTTCTCAAACCTCAAATACTTTGAGGAGTTTTAAGCGTGTTAGAAGACAATTTATGTGAATCGAAACGCACCGGGGCGCAAGTGTTGGTGGCAGATCGGAAAAGTACTATGAAGTAAAGAACGACCGCACTCAGAGACGCTTAAACGGTAGGTAGGTAGGTAGGTTCTGACTGTGGTCACAATAATATGTAAAATGAGTTTAATTTAAGAAATCATTGAACATATCTGAGAGGTAAGAGCAACATTGTCTACAGCAAAAGCTTTAAATAAAGAAAAAAAATTAACGTATCTGAGTGCGGCTTACAGTATATCTACAAAATACACCTTGATCGAAAACAGAAAAAAAACTTATTATTCAAATTGCTGCTCGATGCGAATCGAACCCAGGAAGAACCCTTGGAATGGCAGCCCGGCATTAACTATTAAGCAACTATAGTTCTTGTATGCAACATCATTTGTATTTGAAAACCTTCTACACACTACTCTATAAGCCGTCCATCTATTTATACATTCACCTACGGGTCTGTAAGCTCACTTCACCCACATTTCTTATTTATTTTCCCGACAAATAGGGAAAGCATACATTATTCACGCATTCCCGTGTCAAATCCACCGGCTTAACCGACATCAGATGGTGGACTTTGATGTGTCGATTCTACTTCCCTAAGGAGGACCTGTCACTTCGGCTGTAGATAATGTTGTCAAATTTAGTCCTGTTTTACAAAGAATTCGTAAGTTTATTGACATGTTTGGATGTATAACATAACCTATACAAACTTAACTTGAAGGTGGTAGAACCTTTTACGGTTCGACTCCGGAGGCACCACCGCCACACCTATTTCTGCCTTATAACAGC
>DWTF01000822.1:0-10412 GCA_018250225.1 Udranomia kikkawai
CTTGTGAAATGAATGTTTACAATCTGTTCATATTATAAAACAAAGCTGAATTCAATTTTTGTACGGCTTTTACTAAAAGATATCAAAATATTAAACTGACCTTTTGAGAAAACCTATATCCTCGTAGAAACGTTACTGTGGTAGTTAGTGTTCCCAAGATCGTTTACCGTTCAATCGCAAGGCAATGATCTTAGTCTTAGCGTGGCCGGGTTTAATCCAATTACTCCGATAACTGAGATCATAGCAATTACTTCGCGGATAACCGGATTCCACCACCAAGGTTGAAACTACGCCTTGGCTCCGGTATCTAATAGTTGTATGACCTTTGACCCTAAGTATAGATATACTTAGTTAGCGTTTGTGTACCATTCTCGGGAAATGTTAAAGCCGTAAAACATTTTATCAAGTGCGTATTAGTCTTAGTTTAGCATTCTTCGCCATTAAAGAGAGTTATCGGTTGTCTTCACAAAAAAAATCTCAACATTAAGGTATCAACATTTTACTGATATTTCTGTTAAACGGTAATAATGTAATTATGCACAATGAAAGGAATAAGGCAAATAAAAAAATATACACAGTCACGTCATAAGCCTTTGTCTGTTCAACTTATAGAGTGCATTATATTCTATAGACTTCATTTTACACGTAATAATATTCTAACCACACCCTGAGTCCTTCGCCATTATATCACAGAATATATTATTATACGTTCGACATTTGTCCTATTTCTTTTTATTTTTGCGAGAGGGTCGAAATTATTTTTTTACAATTTAGAGACAGCAAACGAGCATGTAGTCTCCTGTTGGTAATTACTGCTATCCATGGACATTTGCAGTTTACTAAGACAGGGTCGAAATGGCGTCTATAAATGCGTTCGTATCCTTAGTATTAACTCGGTAGCCTCGGTTACCGGTATGTGTCTCCCAACCACATTCGTCAAACCAGAGTCTTGCTATCAAGAACTACCATTATTTCTGCTCAGTTCTTTATAGGATAGGTGTACAGGTGGTACCTCCGGAGACATCGAGTTTCTACCTCTCTAACCTACGTCATATGCTACTAACCTAAGCCAAGCATTTAGTGTAACCCTAAAAGCAAATGAAGAGCGCATTCTTTCATTAAGCGGCGAGTCTGTCCGTACAATCGCTTGTTAATTTCCGAGGACATCCCTTTGGAGAACCCATTTAATTATTCCAGAGAAAAGATTACAGGAACCTTTTGAGACGGATGATGATACTTTGTGGAATGTAAATTGCGCTTTTATTCATACAAGATTTGACACTAGATATTTTGAGAAATATTACAAAATGTCCACAAAGTAAGAATATTTATTACAAGTACAAAATAGTCGTTGTTCGATAATATTCAAAATGTATCTCAAAAACGTTAATTTTGATGTTTCCACTGTACAAAGAAACTAAGTTTTACTATTACTTTCATATATTGTTATGATCTTGTCCTATATTTATTGGGTAGGTAAATGAACCGAATGTACGAGTTAGACAAATGTACAGATAAAATGTAAGAATGAAGACTTTGTGTATACATCGGTGCTCTAACCTACTGAGCTAACGAGTCTAATTTAGGATGGCAAGGCTTGCGTTAAACAGACAAGCAAAGCAGATCACGTTTTTTTATAGAGGAAAATCGTTAAACATTTCCGAAGTTACCACAAAGCAATATATCCGTCAATTCTGCAACGCATTTGAATCTGGACCAGTGTGTCCATAAATCTGTAAAGCAGCAAACTAGTCCGGCATTAGAACATAAAACGACAGAGCAGATAATTTAAACGCAATAACCGAGTCGTTATTATCGCATAAAACCCATTACAGTGATCGCTAATTGAAAATACGTAATGGATTTTATGAATATGTTATGATGCTGAGTAATAATAACACGGTTTTCCATTGGATAATATGTCAATTATTGGCTACCGATGTCCGGGCAGTATTAAAATTACATGCACTTACCGCAGTGCCGTTATGCATCCATAATTGATTTAACTAGGTCCCTTTTGAATTTTTGATGAGCTGCTCCGAGCAATTCCACTCGTATGAAATTAAAACCTGCCTTATTGCGATAATTGTACCGCTTCCAATTGAATTATTTTAGTCTGGGGCTACGGAGTTGAATGTAAAGTTTGCAATTTTTAATGGCTCGGCTATATTAGTCTGGAGTTGTTCAGAAATTTCGTCTATTTCGGTTCGTTCGGTGTAAAAGAGCTTTTGACCCAATTGAGTGACGATTCAGTTTTTGTAGAACGTTATTCATCTTGTAACAGTTCTGTAACAAGATGTGTTTGAAGAAAAGAATTCCGTGGATTGTCAACGGGGGTATTATTAGTTTAAGTTTTGTGCCAAAATACAACAATGTAAAGGCCACAATCTTTAGACTGGAAAGATAAGACAATATATACTAATATTTTAATGTTCCTAGTTACTTTCGTTGTTGCATATAAAATTCTCATTCCAAGAACAGATTTTAACTCCTCACATATATTCCGCCTAGGCATGAACAAATCTCAAAAAACGCTCCAGGTAAAACGTATAGACGTAGCTCTCAGCAAGCCCATACGATCTGGAATTAAAGGGAATAAAAAGGAAGGATTTTTTACAACCACTGCGTTGCTCACCGGTGACTTTTGGCAAAAGCTTTTTATTCAACTCTCCCATACAACTAAAAATATAAATGTGGCTTGATTTTCTAGCTGTATTCTCGTGTTATTCTCAACCTACTTTGGAACTATGATTGCTTTTAGGGAATATTTAAAGTAGCTTTTCAATAGTTTTATATGATAATTTGTTATGATATATTGGCTCGTTAATAATTATTATTGGAAATTTATCAAAATACTTTTCTATTGCTATCCGTTTTCTTTAGTATTGGTCTGTTATACTATTGGCAAAGATATCAAGTTCTTCCAGAATTAAATCAATTGTTCGTCTACTACTTAACTCACGTATCCGCCGTTTTTTTTATAACTGTAAGATATCTCACAGTGGAAGCAAATAGTCCACCTCATGGTAAGTGGTCACTGCCGCCAATAGATGCCGGTAATCAATCCAATACAGAATCGAAGTTCTTTCGTAGGTTGACCACTGATCCATTGCTACCCGTGAAAACTAAGTTAGAACACCCCGGTTAAGTGTGTTTTAAGTCTCTTTTATCACAACTTTCAAACCAGAACACAGCAGCACAAATATTACTGTTATGAGGCAGAAATATAGCTAAAATTAAAAATTGCCTCCGAAGTTGAACCACGAAATGTTCTATCACCATTCACCATGTTTCAAGAATCAAGAATCAAACATTTTTATTCATTATATGGTATACAAATACACTGAATGAACGTCATATGCCATTTACTTACTAACATCTGATAACTAGACACAGCATAATTTGGGCACATTTACTTGCACTACACTATACGCTCGTTGGAAAGCGAAAAGTTGGCATCGTACCCACAAGCCGGCTCATGTTACATTTCACGGTGAAAACAAAAATGACAAAGCGATGTATGGAGTGCATGATCGTGGTACAAAGTGTTTGTTTCCCATTAGCAAATGACTACTCCACGCTTACTGCTCATTTTAAGGTACAGTCTATCTGTACGTCACGATAATCCATTAAATTCTTAGTCTGATCTTAATATCGTCAGTATGTACTGCTGCTGTCAGCCTTTACGGGTCCACTGCTGGACATAGGCCTCCCCTAACCAACGCCACTCCGAACGGTCTTGCGTTTTCTGAATCCAGCGGTATCCCACTATCTTCTTTAGGATATCAGTCCACCTGGTCGGGGGGCGACCCGTGCTTCTAATATGTACTACAGTACCATCTTATCTTATAACTACAATTCTGTTTTCTGACTTTATCAGTAAATGGATTAGTCTGTTTGAATATGGTAGGCATGAAAAGACAGAGTCAATTGCGTTTGCCATGTCTAAGCCGAATACAAATGAAGGAAGTTTTGGGGATATTACTACATTTGCGGTGAAAATTTTGCTTATTTTGATAGTGTTTAGCATAGTCATTAGATAGTAATCGACCTCGTACTATTATTTAGAAGTAAGTGCTGATGTACATAGGAGTGATCTCCTCTTATGTGTCTAGTAAATAATTCTATATAATGTTTGAACTGGACGAATATTCTGCGAAATACTAACATAGTTAAAAATAGTAGTGTGTAAATAATAGTAGTTCATTTTCGGCTTATTATTAGCAATAGACTTTTGTTGGGCACATAGAGGCAAATGTAGTAAAAAAACGCTATATATATTTTTTTCCCACAAGATTATAGTCTTTTGATGCAGGCTTATAGACTAAGGATTATCATATTACTATGTTTATGTCCTTTGTCGACATAAAATATTGGTTGACGGGGCATAAGTAATATTAGGCACCGACTGATACGTAATACGTCTTATCGGCTAAAGGTTGGAACCTGAAAAAATGTTTGCTACATTTTCTTATCTCTATCATGGGCTTACGGTGTACGTTGTCTGTCGTGGTAAAATTTCGTATGTATCGGAAATATTTAATATTCCGGCAACGTGCGTAGAGTTGCATGGCGGAGTATACTTTAGGCAATTCTGATTGTAAGGAGAAACCCAAGGATTGCCTATGGTTTATATAATGACGTGTGATTGTGAAAAAAAATGTGGATATGATAAATTTGTGTTCTTGTGTACTTTTTATAACCTTAATTTTTTAGGTATATTAGTGTAAAATTTAATCTATACGTATAATAAATCTGTAAGTGATTGCAGTCTGTACACGGAAGATATTTAAGAGAAAACCATTTTAGGGGCCTGAACCGATTTGAAGGCATTTTCCTTGATGTATTATGGTATCCTTCACTTAAAATTAAGAGTTCATTTCATAAAAATGGGTTCATAAACAAAAAAAGTTGTGGGACACGGACGGGAACGGGAAGGCAGTACTAAGCGCTGGGTTTGTTAGTATTGTTAATAAATGGTATGATTATTGCTTCAAAATTGACTTTTTTATGTGTGAGCATGATTTTTTTTTGCAACAGGAGTGCGGCGGCCGCTGGGTGGAATTGGAAGCTCAGTTGATGATGCGCGGGGGGTCGGTGGTGGGAACCTCCGGCCCCACTGGTCATGCGTTGCTGCTCGACTGCCGGTTCGAACCACCATTCGGTGAGTGCAAATCTTCGTACAATGTTTTATAAGTATAAATCTTTTTTTTCTATGTAGGTATGGGTGAAGGCTTTAGCGTTTATATGGAAATATTGATTGAGTCCGAAAAACATTGTATCGGAGATCTTATTGTTATTCTCAATCTGATAATTTGCAATCAGTGGTGTGTCTTTACAACGCTAAAAGAAATAAGACACTCAACAAAAAAATATATAATCGCAAAAATGAAGAACACAATAAATATAAAACATATAAATACGAAACTATTTATAAATCAGTTTAAAACAACACCGGTAGTCCAATATTTATAGAAACGTGTTCACAATTTTAGGAGTCTTGTTGAATACGAAATAAATGCATATCTCTCGGGTATACTAGCGTCCGTCAAAAAGTAGGCAAACTGGGTCACTAATGCCTAGGGTTGGACATTCTATTTCAGACATAATACCTGTGTTTCTACTGAGAAAACTTTTTACTTGTAATACCTTCACTCTTCTGTATTGGACGCCTAAGTATACCAAGTGTCACATACACATAAGTGATCTTTATATATGTCTTTTGTAATCATGTTTCTTTGTGACGTCTCTCAGTATATAATTTATCTAAATAAAAGACGCCATTATTTTTTATATTTATTTACTAGAATTTCTCCGCGGCTTCGACACCGTAGATTTTGGTCTGTCACATAATATTTTCTGTCAAACTATTCAAAATACGGCTTTATTGACAATGACAAATTGTTTCGCTTAGGCGCCTAAGCGCTGAAGCAAGCAATAAAATATATTGTGACTTTACTTTTTTAATAAGTAGTATCCTTTTTTAATACCTCTAAGAATATGTATACAAAGTTTCATGATAATCGGTTGAGTAGTTATGGCGTGAAAGCGTAACAAACAAACTTATATTTATAAAATTAGTAGGGATTCTACAAGTATTCTCTACGAGGTAAGTTTCCTTCTAGTTCGACTGCAACGAATATTATAAAAGTAGTGTTATGCTGATTCTCCTTATTGAGTCTCGGCTAGTCATCGGCTATCATGTCTAGCTCATAGAATTTAATCATCATATGTGAATATAGTCACTTATGATGATTAAGTTCTTGAAAGAATTTGGTATGGTTCTATTTTTTATGGATAACTATTGGCAGGCAGGCCACCTGATGTTAAGTGGTTACCGCCGCCTATGGACATTTGCAACACCAGAGGGGTCGCCAATGCATCGCCGGCTTTGGAGGAGAGTTTTGTGCTACGTTTGAAGGACACCATGTCATAGCACTCCGGGATTCATATTACTAAGCGCAAAATGGTCACTTTAAAATTCATTGTCGTCGTGATTGATATATTTCGTGTAAAACTTGCATTGAGCAACTCATCGTTATGACAGTTTTCTATGGAGTTTCGTAAAATGGATCACAAAATAGGAATTGGGTGATCATTTTACAACTAAGTATTAGTGAAATTGCTAAGGATCTGCTAGGAATTCAGGAATTGAATTCGATTCAGCGGAATTGCTCAAAGTGGCCTTTTTAGACCCGCAGGTCTCTGTGAAGCTCAGTTTATACATATTAGGAGCACAAAGAAAGGGCTTCCGGGATCTAGGCGTTACGAATGGGAACTCAAACCGTCCAGTCTACGACCATATTACAACGGGGTCTCGCAAAAATGTTAAGTGTTGCCCCAATTTAATTATGTTCAGAATGCCGGAATTTGATTTATTACTACGTATCAAGTAGAATATTACAGTTATTGAATAGGGGAGCATTCTTGTATTATTTAAACTTCAAAATACTTGCATTGCTACTCCAAGATTTATTCAACGTTTAGGACCAAATGTAAGGCATGCAAATAATCCAATTCAAGGTAAAAAAATAACGTAAAAAAGTATAAAAACCAAGTCTTTAAAAATTTAAGGTTTCTAGGGCATTCAATTGATTGAGTCGCATGTAACAATTACTTGTGACAAGTCCTATCGTATTGACCTAACAGTAAGTTAAGTAGGTATTACGGTCGCGTTGATGAAACCATGCTGTCTAAAAACCTTAGATAGCGAATAAAGTAAAAAATAAAATGAGAAATAAATGCAATATTGTGCGAAAATTATTTTGACTTAAGAGGTTTTAAACAGCATTAGTGTAATTGCTCGCTCTATAATATAATTTCATAAACTCATAATTAGAAAGTGAAACGAAATTAACCGAATTAAATGTTGTGCTACCGTTTTGTCGCAACATATCCTAACTGCCTCAACTCATTACAAACATGCCTAAAATTACATCACTTAATTAACTAAACCAGTTTCCGTCGTGAATATTACCTACTTAGATGTATTAAGAGTGCAATATATGATAATATAAATGCATAATTAGTATGTAAAATACTTAGCATGAAAGAGTAGAACGAATATTTCCATTGTTTTACAAACATTTTTTGAAGAACAGGTTCTGTCGGTCTTGTTGACAAGCATTTATTTTTTATGTGCATCAATTACAACATATTAACAACTAAGTGAGTTCCATGTTCCGTTTTCCTCTTCATATTAATTCATGTGAGGATGTTCGGCTCGTTTACTTCCTTTATGGATCCCAAATTCAATTGTCTCTTTGTCTCTATATCTTTGTACGTATTTCTTCTATAAAACTTCTTTTGCAATGTACATACTAAGTACATAAATTAAGAAATTGTGTGTTGTATTTTGATTTATTTTCGGCAGATCTAATGTTAATATGTTGCGTTTAAGTACATTATTCAAGTACATTATTTATAGGGTGACATTAATTCTGGATTCTTACGGGATCTTACATCAGAATAATTGAATCTTTGTATCGATGGCTGCATAGGCTGACTAATATCCTTTAGAAGGACTCCCATAGCTGATGGTTAGATTGGTTGCTTACGACCGTAATCTATCCATTAATCTAGCACCAATTAAAATCGCTTCTAATCGCACCAGAAGTTTTCTTCCTCGTTTTAAACGGAAATAGGTTGTTAGTTTCTTGCGCAATAGATTCACATCACATCTGCGTAAATGTCGATGTTTATTAACGGGGTATCGAACATTGAATGAGTTATGTGTGACTTAATGTTTGTGAAGCAAATAGCTGAAAAGTGCGTTTTTTACTGAAGTGTTTAAAAATGAGGATTAAAATTAAATGAAATCTGAGAATTTATATATCTTGTTTTTATTTCTTAGACAGTGGAAATCGCAAGTTTTTCGTTAAATCATTAATGAATAGGTACGCGTACCTTGCACAAGTTTTTCAATTATTTTCTAAATTCCCTTCTCATATGATTTGTAACTATACTAGACATATTTGTTAGCAAACATTAAACACGCACGTATTTGTAGATGTATCTAGAATATCTAGACTTCATTGACCCTCAAATGCAGAAGCCGTTAAAGGTTATTATTTCGGGCAATCGTACGCGCTCTAGAATACATAACATGTTCCGGTCTCTAAAACATCTCAAATCCTTACACATCCGTGCGTTGCTGAATCTCCAATGTGTAAGGTTAAATGTTTTAATTTCAACAATGTTTTTTACCTACATTTAATCAATATAGGTATACGCGCCTGTTTACATCTACGTTCTAAATTTAAAAAATGTTTTATTTTTAATTCTAATTAGTAGTAGGCAAACACAATTTATAAGACGCGACAAAAGATTGAGAACAAAACTGAGATCGAGAATAGAACTGAAACTGTCTGAAGCTTTGTCTCTTTTCATCCGGGGCTGCTTTTTTGGATGACCTTAAAACTCCAGAGCCGGATAGCCACGAAGTTGTCACCTAGAATCTATTATCCGTTTATAACATAATCACGATCTCCATTCTGTGCAACACAATGAAGTTCAGTGTCAATGGTACCAATCGACCGAGACCTTGCTTAAGTATAATTTAGCTAAAACGTAGCTACTTAGCGACGTACATGCCCATCTACCTACAGTTCCGTGATGCCGTTTCGGCAATTATCCATTTTATAATATAAAACTTGTAGTAAGAGTAAAAAGGAGACGTGATAGATAGTAGTGATAGACTCACTCACTCACACTCAATTTTACTACTCTTTTTTAATTATAGGGTACTGTTTTGCCAAAGATTATTAGTAAAGTAGACGATTATTGTCATGTAACCGTGCCCTGATCATTGAACCAGGTAAATTAATTCACTGTCAATCCGATTATCCAACCTTGAACTCTATCTCGCGATGCGCAGTTACAAGGAGTACCTGGTACCTACCAGCATTTGTTTATCGAATTTTTAACCTTAAATTAGTTATATCAGTTTTCCATAGATGTTATTACAAATTTGCAGTTGGCCACAAAAGTAATCATCAAATCAGTAATTGGATAATTAGCTGTTATCTTTTGTGATGAAATTTCCTGCCGAGAACTCCTTGTCTATGCTATAAGATATTATGAGATACGTATTACTAAACGATAACACTTCTTAACAAGACTAAAACATTTAACGAACTTTTCGAGTCGAGTGTTTGGTTAGATAAGGTTCTAGAACATTTGGGCATGACGATAGAAAGATCTTTTTCCTCTATGACATAATACAAAACATATTTCATAATTAGTATTGATCGTTATTGGTTGACACCCACATCACGTTTGCAGTCACCACAATACCACATCTCACGAATGCAACATGCCATGACTGACGGCCTGGGATCGCCGACTGACAAAGCCGAATAGATTGGTTGCATTGACTAGTTTTTGTGTCAAAGCAACTAGGTAAATAGGATATACATAGTACCATAAACGAACGTAATGAATTTAGTTACGCAAAATCCAAATGTTATGTATTCAGGTTATTGTGCTACGTGATTAGCTGCTGGAGGCTAGAATTCATTTGAGTTAACATTTTTGTTTTTTACTGTCATAAGTGTCGCTAGTTCAGAATAAGAACGACTCAAATCAAAATATTTTTTACGAATCAGTCTTTTGAAAGTTGGGTTAAAAATCTTCTTTAAAATTACGTGTCACGTTGTTCGACCGCGACTTCTAAACGACTTAACCGATTTGAACAAATTTTGCACACTATGTGCAGCTTGATACAACTTGCAAGATAGGATTGTTTATATCTGAATGTAAATTTATTGCCAATTATTTGTTTACTAGTGTTTTTATTCGTTTTTCCTTGTTTCGGGACGGGGCCAGGAAAATTATTCTGAAGCGATACGAAGTGCGTCGAGTCCACATCTATACATATCTATACATATAATAAAACTGTAATTGATCGCCGT
>DWTF01000823.1:0-10411 GCA_018250225.1 Udranomia kikkawai
TTTATGTTTATTTACTTTTCAATTCATAGTAATATTATTACAAACTTATGATAAAAACTTTAACAACTTAACAATTAACATAAACTTTCAGACTACACAAAAATCACAAAACGCGCTAATGAAATCAAGAAAACATTCGATTTGAATTTAATCACGATCCCGATAGTTTTACCATACTTCATTTTTATTCTGTACCATAAAATTTGTCAAAATTATTAGATTATGAAACAAAATTAAGTAAAGATTGTAAAATGTTAATTGGTCTTAATTAATTTAAATGATTATTGTAATATTGTCACATTAGTATCGTCAAAAATGGCATCTACTGTAAGAAATGTATTTTTTTGTAAGGGTACCTTTGTTTACATTTTGGACACCTGATTCTGAACCAGAGTATAGTTGCAGATTGTAGCTACGGAACTGATGAACTTCGAGGGTCACTACATCCTGCATGTTCCGCTGATAGTTTCGAAATGTGGACAAACTTTAAGCAATTCCAAACTAACTAATATGGTAGAAGCTTTAGTTATTGAACCGAAGGTGATTGTTATTGTTATCTTTATCTATTTATATGCATTATCAAGCTATTTGTTTTAATGAGGATTTTTGATATTTTAATATATTTAACCCATATAAGCATACTACGAAATTTAAGAACAATAAGATCCCTACTGTAGATTAGAAACATGTAACTTTTGAACTGTGTAAAAATAAATGCAATCTTATGTCACTTACAATATCAGAGATGCTCTAATTTAATTTAGTTAGAATGTTAGAATGATTAAACATGTTGGTTGATATGCCAAACTTCTAAGTTGCAAAAACCTGGTTCATCGTTAACATTTTGAAAACAATATTTTCAGTTTATTCTAAAATAATAGTAGAGACTACAAATGCTCAAACATTGTCTACTATGAAGGTTAAAGTTGTGAGCTGTGTGATGTTGTGACGGACAAGGTATTTTTCAAAGTAACATAACACAACATATAGATCAATTCATTAACTTACCTTCACTATTCGTAGTCGAGACGCGGTAAAGTGTCTGATATTGCTCCGAATACAATATTAAGTTGGAATTACATTTTGATTAGTGGCCCCCGACCTCGGAGTAAGCGCATAGTTGTACGTACTCATATCGATCTGGCATGAATATTTGAAGCCCGGCCCGTCCTTGCAAACTGTTGTAGAGTTATAAAGGTTAAAGAATAATGCGAGCGCAGATATACTCGTGTATGGGTATATACGCAAACGCTGGTAATTTTCAAAATGCCCAAGTGGATATTCTAGTACACTCAATGTACGATTAACTCGGGAAGAATCGATTAACGCATCAAACTAATTTATTCCAAGCACCTGTTAATTATAACAGGTTAAAGGAGATACCAAGATGATGAAGTAGATGAACTGGTGGATTAAGAAAGTTTTAGAATGAAGGCCTAAATGTAGGGAAAATCTAACCTGACACAAGGTGGCAAAATATTGATTGTAAAATGATTTAGCACTGGCTGATTCTTTCACAATTTTTTTTTTCTTTCGAATAAACTACACATTTTCTATTCGATACTAAAATTACTTCGGTAATATTATTACTGATATGATAAACAACCAATTTGCAGTTAATATCAGCTGCCATTTCTATACAGCGTAACTCTACAATTCAGAGTACACCTGCATTAACAATAAGCGCAATGTAAGGTAATGACATAACCTGACTTCAGTAGTCTACACGAAGCCGTTTTTAGCATCCACATGTACATATGGACAAATGGTATTGACCCCATCATAGCATTGATAGCATTACTATGTTATCAATGCTATGATGGGGTCTAAACGCTAATTCAAAAATGCTCTCAACCTTCCACAATAACTGGGGACAGAATCGATTTCACAGGCTCATCCAATTACCGATCTAGTTCAATCAGTCCACACTGAAAATGTCCCCATGTTCCCATAGAGCGGGAGACAACGAGTCCCAGCCTCTCATAGTTTTTTTTTTAGTTTTTAAGAAAGCAAACAAGCATGCAGTCCACCTGATGGAAGTGCTTACTGCTGCCCATGAACATCTGTAGTCTAGACTAAGACAGGATCGAAGTTCTTTCAAAGTCAATTATAAATGCGTTGCTACCCTACCCTGAGGATGACGTTGGAACACATCCTTCAGACCAGAACACAGCAGCACTAACGCTGCTGTTATAAGGCAAACATAGAAGTAGCGATGGTGCCTTCGGTGTCGAACCTTTAAAAGTTCTACCACCTTCAAGATTAGGTACTGGGTATTTGGGCTATATTATTAACTCAAGGCGACAGGTGAGGGCGCGTAGTGGAGGTCGCCGTGTTGTCATCAGCGTCAAAGAGCGAGTGATCGACGTCGTGACGCGCGGTTCTGTCCGTCTGTTGAACTGCACCAAACAATCCCATTAAGGATTGCCCTGATAGAATCATTATTGAACTTATTCAAAATGACTGCTATTGTAAAAATGATACGCTTGATTTGTTTTGTACAGGGTTTGACAATCGCCTCAGTCATTGCACGTCATATCGATTTTGGAAACGTATTACATTTTTTGGAGGTAAACGCTTACGATGAGATATTAATGCAAATATAATTAAAAGTATCCATAACTGAAGCACTGAGATTAATTTTTGTAACATTTTGCATTATTAGTGTCTTTCAAATAGTCTTAGCAAACACCTGAAACCGAGATATTTATTATACACGCTATACGTTGACAATACGTATTCTACGACTAAGAATATACTACCATCAGTTTTGATAGATTTCATGCTACTACTAATAACTATCTTACAATAATCATTTTTCAATTTCCTTCGTGTACATTTTTTGAGAAAATTGTCATCATCAGACACCAATTTGAATTAAATGATAGTATTTTTTAAAGTTTTATTTTCCTTTAATCAAGTATTTATATTGTTTGTTAAATCGGTGTCTTCTAGCTTGAGAGAGATAGTAGTATATAAAATTTGTATTGAAATCATCGCACCTCTCTGTCTGCACCATTATGGTAATATTTGCAACATTTTAAGTGGTAATTATACTAATAATATTAATACATTGTTTCTTTTCCTATCTAGTCGCATGATAATGGCTAGACAAGTGAGTAATATGTGAATGAATGTTGAAATTTAAATATTAATCGTGATATTTAATTCTTGTTTACATGTTATATTCTACAGGTTAAATTCCTATCAGAAGAGGATGTCGTTTTTCTTACAAATATCTGTCTCAATCGAAGATAACATCCTAATTAAACATGTCCTATAAATTATATTAATTAACTTAATTTATTTTGCATCGATCCAGTTTTGGTCACGCTTGTAATTGTAGTAATTAATTCTGCAAGACATTTGACTAAATAACATTTTAAGATAGATTTTCTAAGTTTAGCCGTCACGATACTAATAATATTATTCTTCGTTTTTTAGTTTCATCATGAAATTGAAAAGCAAGAGGGCAGTTCAGTCCAATATTTTTAAATACTTATCTGGTTTTAATGTCAGTATTATCGTGATATGTTATATGTATTAATTAAATATCAGTTCATAAGAGAACTTGATACAGAATAACTTGAATACCACTCCAACTTCCCAGCGATGTCAGCGGGAGGTTTAATTTCCATGCGCACGCGCATGCCTTACACCAAATTACATACGCCTTACTCTAAATAAAAAAAAACTACAGTTTTAATGAAAATTATTGATCACTTTTAACCCTTATTCTGTGTTTAAGGTCGAATGATGTGATAAAACAATGGTGGCAGCGCATCTGATCGACTAAGTAGGTCTCGGGTTCATCTATAGAACCGGGAAGTCCTGAAATCAATTTCTTTTAATGATTCGATTATAACGTCCGCACGCAAATTCAATTTTCACTAGTAGGTATATATCTTTGTTTATTTTCTTGTACGTTATAGAACAGTTGACATTTAGACAATGCAACACATTACTGACATGCGCTAAACTCAATCCGCAGTGCTGGGTGCGCGGGCGCAAGCACAGCTATTTACATAAAGATGATTTATGACCGATGCATTTCGGTTGTTTACGAGTACAGGGCCGGATTTGAAGTCGTTCAATGGGAATAAAAAAAAACGATGGGTCAGCAACTTGCGATTCTTGCATCTCTACGGTCAATTGTTGCACAAACATACTAATAATATTTTTCTTGTTAATATTGAATTAATTGAGTTAATATTGAACAGTATGTCCATACTTGTATTTAAGAAGAAATGTTCCCATTCCATCCCTTCGTTGCCGCAGGGTCTCCAGAGGTCCAAATCCGGCCCGGCACGATCGGGGACGTTTATGACCGCTGCCGGGATCGAACCTTGTCCGATTGAGACTTCATGGAACGTCGGCGATTAATTTGGAGAAGCACAAGATGATTTCGATGTTCTTGAAACTTTACATGTTGTAACGATATCTTCTTTATTGGTTCCTTGGGATAAAATCATTTCGAGTCAGTATATACTGACATATGTATGTATATGCAGACCACCGGATAAGAGGCTAAGCTTTTATACTCGTACAGATGTCTCTGTAAATGTGTGTATAAAACTCCAAGTGTCACTTATTTGTCGACTTTTACTTAAAAGAAAAAGTAAAAAAAAATGAGATGTTTTAACATGAAATATGTTTTGCTAATCCTTCCTGTTTACAGTTAAAGCTTGTTATCATTGTTAATTTTGTCCTAGAAATAGGGTGTCTTATGTTGCACCTTCCATTTAATCTAAGGTCAACGCTATATACCTTCGTAGGTACCTATAAATGTTTGCTGCCATAATATACACACTTTTATAGCCTTCACCATAAAAATGTATGTTTAATAATATCAATAAATAATTTATTACTTACAACTCATCATGCCATGTCATAAACAAAAACAAGCGTCGATCGGAAAACTATCAATCTACAAATATTTAACCGCACATAACGGCGCGCTGCCGGCGACTGGTTAAAAATTAATTAAATTCATTCCCAATACCAATCTTACTTTAATTAGTCACGTGTCGGATGAGTTATGGCTTATTGGGGCTGTGTATTGGCTGCCAGTTGTAAATTTTCTCAAAGTAAACATGGCCGCCATCTTTGAATAGGATAATTTATGCGAACATTAAGATATTTGAGGTAAAGTGTTTGAGATTGCAAAAGAACATGTCACAGAGTCATTTAAAAAGTCTTTACATTTTTTTAAATGTTGCTCAGGCAGTAGATTGCAGAATTGACGGTAAAACATAGAGAAACCTAAGAATTTATTATAGTCGGTTTTGAAACTATCCAAGCTAGGGGTAGGAGTGGGTATACATTGCTACTCAAGAGTATGATTTCCAAAAGTTTAGATGGGGATCTTAGTTCTAATGCTGCCTAAGTTTGAAATGATATAATACAAACTGATCCGAACAAGACAACAACACTAAACCAGAACATCATACCGGCGTGGCAGTGAGAGTGTTTTTTTAAATTTTTATGCGATTATAGGCTCGCTTTTTCGTTTGACTGTTATCTCAACACGTTGGAGCACGCTTGCCTAGGAGAAGCCTATTCACTTTTGACTTAATTAGTCCCAAGTTGTAAAAGTTAGGGAAAATATTTTAGGTCTTCTCACCCAGCTAAATGTGTTCTTCGACTCGAAAACGGATGGACTTGATTGAGTAATTCCGAAAATCCCATAAAGTCATTGTGGCCTGATTTCAATACGGCGGTTCGTAAACATTGCGTTGAGATTTTACGAGGTTGCCATTATTGATGGAGTCCTCTCACGCTTACCACAAGTAACTGTCTAACCGTTTAACGGTTTACTTTATATTTATTTACTTTTGATGCGAAACTTGCGCACTTTCTTCGCTTTGAAATCAAATTGATGGGACGGACGGCGCCTGGCGCGATACCTTTATGATCTCGCCTAGTTTATTATCCGCTCTTTCGTTTCGTGTAGTCGGTAAAACCTACGTATTTCATGTATCAGTATTGATAAAATCGATATTGTCAGTTTTAAAGTACAAAAACGTAAAATAATTTAATTTTTATTTTATTTTAAGGGTAGCTGTTTAGTATTGTTCTATGAACATTGACATATCATTTTCTTAGTTCTATTTGTACACATGTCTTCAGTTTGAAAGTGTGGTAAAGATTTTTTTTACACTCCCCCAAGCTTTCCTTAAGCTTAATTATATTATCATTACATATTTTTCTTTTCTCTTATTCCAGTTTCATACCTGCTGACTGTGATGGAATAATTCTGGACCAATGTAAGTAACTCATAGACACATATACCTACACCAAGAAATTGACCTTGTATGTATTATCTACTTTTTACCTTACCCTGAAGTTTTGCATAATAGATAAACATTTGCATAGATTTGCGAAACTAGAAAGACGGATCATTTAATCAACATGCGTTTTGTAGATTTTCTCTATAGAATAATATCTACCAAGTAACATCTGCTAATCAATATCACTACATCAAGCGTAATATGAAAGATTCACCAAAACACCAACTAACATTCAATATCACTATACCACGCACATGAACACATTACACAATTTTGGAAAACAACAAAAAAAAACAAACGAAAAGCGCGCGCAAGCCAAACGTTTTCAGGTAACAAATCGTCAACCGCTTCCTGCGTCTATTAGCGGCGTTTCCGAGAACACGTGGGTAATTAATACCGCCACCAGCGCCGGCCAGCGACCGCCAGTGACGGCCAGTGACGAGCGATGCCACTTGCGTCTGATTGATGTATGCACTGTTTGTGCCGCACGTGTGGTGTGGTGCCATCTGATGGGCGAAATCTGGTTTGGACTCGCCATTTTATGATCTGGGAGTAAAGATTAGACGAGGTGGTGCCATCTTATGGTAAGCTGAAGTGCTAGTTATACTTACCATTTAATGATTTGACCTTTGGGCTAATGAGTCCACGACCTGGGAGCATAAACTGTATGACGTGGTGCAATTTGATTGATTTTAGGTCCAAATCTTACGATCTCGAAGTAATAAAAGAGTAAGAGTAAATAGTATCTAAGAGTATCAGTCTAGTCAGTCAGTAGTCAGAGTACAACTTCTACCTAAAGTAAGGCTAGACTATATCGTCTTTAAGTGATAAAAGGATTCGTTTATATTTGTTTTACAAAGACTGCCATGACTTTTCTCTGCCGTCTCTCTTCTTTTATTCTCTTGGTTTGTAATTGTCTGAGAATCTGCGAACGTTGTAAATGTTAAAAGGCTATGTAAGCCTACATAACGTATATGGCGTTTATAACAAAATCAATTGAATCTGGTGTTCTAAGTAAGCCTGACATGTATATGTGAATTTTTGAAAGGATTCAGGTTTGAATCACAGTCAGTGTGAGGCTTGAGGTTGATAACTATCGGCGCTACTCAAGCAATTAGCATCGTCCGGTGACGTCAGTGACAGTGTCTCGATCGACGCCGCATCAAGTATTCAGGGAACACGACAGAGCCTCGTCTTACATTAGAGTCAGTATTTCAGCTCATGTGAAACGCTCTTGTATGGTGCATAATGGACGTGTCCATCTACTGGAGTTATTTTGAAAATTTATTTCTCCTTTTTCTCAGTCACAGAGGTCTTCGCTATTTATAGTTCTAGGATCTTGGTACTTGGCTTTTTGGCGATGATAAACACTAGTTTTCTTTAGGACATCCCTCCTCCACCAACCTTCATCTTCCTCTTTCGAAATCTTCATCCATCATCGTCTATAATAAAATTGTTTTACAAATTGATTTGCCGCAAGCCGATAGGTGTCTATCCCAAATTGACGCAGCTTAGTGTGGCAAACACAAACTTATGGATCCCCTTGATTCACCAATCCATCCCCAAAATTATGGAGGCTTCCATCACGGTGTCATAAAAGCTATCAGTGTTCCTATAAGCTATCCGTTTCTCGGCTAGCTCCGTCCACTGCCGATGTCCAGTGTCGTGGATCGACGTTATCATCAAGTATTCACCGAACAAGGCGATAGCTGACCTCGTCTTGCATTAGATCAGCTATTTCGGCTCCTGGGAGACTAATAGCTTGTAGCAGCTGTCAAGCTGAGCCACTTTAATCGTCTAGGCTTGTAGCTGTCTTCTATTGTGGAGCTGCTTAACGCGACTATGTCGTTTGAGCACATTCCGTAATGTCTATTTATGTTGCAATTTGCGTGTTGAATTCGATGGACTAACTTGAGCCCTGAGAGACGAGAGTGGCTTGGGTAATTGAAGCGCGATCTCATTAGTGTATTTGCAAATTTGGCCCGTGTATCTCTTATAAACATTGTGTTGTAAAGTAGCAAGCATTTCTGTTCGTTGCGTTGTAAGGGCTGCCTTTGGATATGCGACAAATTAATCCAATTAGAATATTTGGACATATTACTAAAATAGACTCTTCATGATAATTCTTTACTGCGCAGATCTGAATAAAATATACACACTTAACGCCACTTTAGTGGTTAACCAACTACATACTCTTATCCCTATATGCGTTTATAGGTGTGTAGAAGTATAGGATAGGGTACACGAACAAAGTCACGGGCGGAGGCTTGTTAAGTAGAATTGATGCATCACATACGTCCGATCAAGTTGCGAGTCATAATAAGTTTTCATTATTTCCCTGATAGATTAAACAGTAAACGAAGTTCAGCTGAAGCTTAGCGTGCGTCTGGAAGTAATTTTCCGACGAGGAAGCGTATCTCAGACTGGCGACTGTAAATCAAGTGCGATTTACTGTCGCATCTCTGCGACGACTCACGACACGCGTACGACCCGCCGACGAGCTTTACGACCGTTACCGAGAACGTGTGACGGACGTACCAATGTCCCATAAATCAATTAAACTATGACAAAGACAATTGGTATCGTTCGCTTATTTCGAACAAATTTGCCATCAATCGAATTTGTAATCTATTTGTTGGTAAGTTGAGTCAACTTTCAAGCATCTAATTTGTTTGCGCCTTGTCGTTAAGTTACGTGCACACTTGGGTGATCCGCGCGGGTACGGATCGGGAGTGATAGATTTCCATATTAAGATGGTATCGTTTTTGTCGTCATGTGCTGAACTGGAAGGTAAAAGATGACTTCGGGTTATCGTTTCATATAAAAATTGCTGATAAAATTAAATGACTGTCGTTTTGCAAATTGCATGATGTTTCTATCTTTAATTTCATAAAAATAACTAGTTAACCACTAAAATTTGTAATAGGCAAATTGCGTATGATCACTATTAGTAAAGAAGTCTGGAAAGTGCAATCAGTTGAGATTAGTAAAGTGTTAATTCTGTTTCAGTCGTTAAAACGTTGCTTTGCTCTCTCAAGTGTGGTGCCACCTTTACCCGTTGTCACGAAAGTTGAGCGCACGCATGAATCAAACGACATCGCATTGCGAGTCAGGCCTTTGAATTAATGTCTAATACGGTTCTGCGTGTAATTGTCGGTTGACTTTTATGCCAGCTGGTGCCGTGGCGGTAAATCAAAGGTACAGAATTGTACAAATAGGCTAGATCGTACGAATCGGCCGGATAGGCACTTGTTGCGATCGAACAATGAGCGACGAGGCCTGCTCGTGCCACGGCGTGGGTCGCTGAGGCCTAATTGTGCAAAATACCTTGAGCGCTTACAAATAGGCATAATTGCTCCTCTTGAATAATGTTTCGAAAGCTTGTTAAAGCTAATGTGTTTATTTGTTTACAAGTTATTGTGAAGTTGGGAGGATTGTTCGCGGGATTGCTGACGCTTTCCGAACTCTGTTCCTTGCATCGCGTCAGTCAGCTTTATATCAGAAACAGTGAAACTTTTTAGTTGTACTTATTTAAGTACTTATTATTTAAATTGATGTAATTTGACGACGTTGGCGATCTACCTCGCTTCTTCTTTGAACATGAGATTAGATGCTTGTTGGTACAAAAATAACACGAGACGCGAATACATATAACTTTTACAGTAGTTCTACAGTTGCATACAAAAATATCAAGCTTAAAATTACAGTATCAGGTCACCTACAGGGGCAATCGATTAACCTAGACAGAACGACTAATTTTGATAGTCTAAAATTGATTTGGCGCAGTGGGGCGCGAGACAACGCTTAGAATTAGTTTGACCGAGACTAGCCTTCTGTTTATTGGATAGTGAATGACTGCTTAGGATGTTTTGGGTTCATATTTACCCAGGATAAATATGTCTTGGAAATTAAATAATTAGATACTTTACTTTTAAATTACTATAAAAATAACAATCATTAGTGCAATGAATTAAGATGCATAAATAATTAAAAAAGAATAGGATGGAAAAAAGATACGATTTTAACTGGTTTTATTACAGCTTGCAATAGACCGAGATTCTTAACCATTTAGCTATCGCATCTTCTTTACTTCTGGTTATAAACCTTTGATCTTCAAATTA
>DWTF01000824.1:0-10411 GCA_018250225.1 Udranomia kikkawai
AACAGAAACAATTAACTCTTGATTCTTGTCCGCGGAGTCAAACCATATCGCCTCTTTACAAGAACAACGTGATATTTATAAACCACAACTTTTCAGGAGAGCAGTTCCAAGGATTTAAGCGTTGATAAATTCTAAACTTTTTTCCACTTACAAGTTCTCGAAAATTCACTTTAAAAATGCCGCGTTTTAGTAGAAAATAAAATCGACATCGCGGTTTTAAATATCAAACAATAAAAAAATAGTTTTTGATGAGATGTCACGTTGTTCTTGTAAAGAGGCGATATGTTTCTGAGGTCAGGACCATCTCGAGATTCCCACACTGAGTCAGTTACTAAGAAACTGTAACGTTTAGCGGCTCGCGTTACTGGGAACTGCGGAATGAGATGAGAAATTATCTCTTGAGAATTTTCGGAACCTGTTTTTGATGTCATACAAACACACTTTGGTACCGACATTGTGCAGTGATGGCAAAGTTACATGTTTTAGAAATTGCTCTGTCACCTAAAGTTAAAAGCAAAATTGTGTCTGCCAAAATAATTAAAATATTTTTTTCCTATGTATTTTTTAATACTTCTAAGCCTAAGTTAAATCATGGACCCGTGTTTTAAGCCTTAGTAAAAATAGACAAGGTTTAAACTTAACTAAGATCGCTTCTCACTCAGCTATCTCACACACTCTCGACCAAGGCACTTCATTATAACAGCTCTTTGGAGTTCGTTGCTCAGGGAGTCCTCCTGATGTTAAGTGGTCACCGTCACCCATGGATACCTGTAATCAACCCAAGGCAGTAAGTTCCTTTTTAGTTCGACTACAGATGCGTTTAGCTTTGAGGACTATGTTGGAACGCAGCGGTTAAGTACGTCTTCGTGACCCCATCCTTCAAACCAGAACACAGTAGGAACAATACCGGTGTTATATGTCAAGATATTCTACTGGCAGTAAATTGTATTGCACGTCAAAATAACCAACGTTTGCATTCGAAACCGACGAAAATATTGATTGCTCGATAATTCCACTTCCCACTGCATCTGCTGTGAGCCTTACTGATAACAAACACGTTTACTGATAGCCAGCCACACGTGAACCAGACACCAGGGGCGCACGCCAAAATAGACCCTAACTCCGTGGAATAAGGACCACCTAGCTGCAGAGCAGTCAAAGGTGATTCATCTCAAACAAAGCCAGCCCACTGGAAACTACACTTTGTGTTGACAAACATAAGATCCAGTTTAATCTATTCGTGATGCGAATCGAACGCAATTCAACATGTAAATCGCATGTGTGTGCGACAAAACGGTTTTGCGTCCAGTTTTGGCACATGTGCCTTATTGCCAAGACTCAAAGTCCAAATTGGCGTGGTCTTTTCGGTCGGCGAGTCTTTAAAACTTGGTGCAGAGGAGCTATCGGGGTCAACGTTTTGCACCTTGGATTGGAAGCTCGTTCCTTATCAGTTGACAAGAAAATGTGGGAGAAAATTGGGTTTTATTCTCTTCGACTCGACGTAGACGGACTGTTCTGGTGTTGTCAGCTGTGAAAATGAATTGTGGGCCTGTAAAGGTGAAGGTGACAAGGCAACTTTATTGTTATTATTGTCATTATGTACCTATATGTATATGTATATTTCTCCTAATTTTTTCAAAGAGTAACAACTTCGTGTTATGTTGAACCAAGCGCCTTAAGAGATTTTATCAGTTATCATAGTGATGATGATCAAGATTTTCTTTTAATTCAAGTGTTTAAGATGGTCGCTTGCAATATTATAGTGCAGACAGGATAATTGTAAAATCTCGGTTTAAAGATTTTTATTTCTCATCAACATATATAAAACGCGTTCTTATGATAATAAAAAAAAAACAAATACATATTATTATTTATTTGTTTAATATTGATAGGGTTTGATAAGAGTAGGCAATTTTTAAGGAATATATGCGACCGTGCTGCCATCTTATGTCGGGTTTATATTTTTTTATTCCTCTTAAATTATCTGCTTGATAATATTTTCTAAGAACTAATGTTATTTAGGAATTTTAATGCCGATTATACAAATTTAATGAACTAATACGGCGGTATATCTGTTTCTAAATAAATTCTAGATCAATTCTATTCTCGTCAGGATAACTTCGTATTGGATTCTTATGAGAACATTAAAATATTTCATTAATGGTTTTATGTTACGTATTAATCCTATTTGCTTAGACCAATAGTTTCCTAGTTAAGCATAGGTAACAGGATTATAATTATTTTAATTATGTGACTAAGCATACATAATAAGATAAAAAATGAGGTCGACTGGGGCTTTTTTTAAAGAATTCTACGGTTATTTATTAGATGAACATCTTTATATAGAAGTTAAAAGAAAAGTTCTTTTATAATAGCAGACAGTTTGTCAAAATATTCAATACTTAAGTGTTTAGACACAATACGCTATCAATGAGTCCGTTTTTGTCATTACTAAGAAAATGCTAAGTCCATTTTCTAATGCTTTCTGTTCCTAAAACCTGCGAGATGCCACAATGTAGGAAATGTTAATACGTGCATTACATTATTAATTATTCTTATTCTCTAAGGATTACAGATAACTTTTAAAAGCATTTGGTTTATCCTAGTGTCGAGGAACACTGGCTACAGTAAAATTGAAAAAAAAAATGAATAGTAGAGAAGTTATATTCTTTTTTTAAGTTCTTTAAATTCCCTGAAGCACTGTGTTCTAATTTTAAAATCCAGACCAACTCTTTTTTAACTTTAAAAACTTAGATAACTTATGTAAACTTTGTTTTTTTTTATTGTCCGTTACGTAACATGACAATGGATCTATACCGATCAATGCAACCTACGGTCTACCTCGCTTTCTCATCTTAGCGCGTCCACAGATGCGTCTTTTGTTCGTGCAACTAATTTGCATAACCCAGCGATGCGTCGGGCAACACAAAGAGCGCTTTATCTGCGCACGGTTCAAACTGACCCATTTCTATTTCGCAAGCCCTTTTACGCAAATTCCCACTGACCGAACAAAAGACGCTGTCTATGACCAAACCCTTTACGTAGGATTTTATGGGAAATAATTTCGTGCGCTCCAATTTTTTGCATTGTCCGAACACCTTCAATAGACCAACGGATTCGCCTTTGGCGAATGTTTATATGATTTTAATAGAATACGCGACATAATAGAGCCGCCTTTATTTGCGTCTAGATGCTTTGTCGTAGAAATATGACCGTTATACGTTGTAACGACATGCTTAACTGGTTGATAGCGAGGTGAAAGTCCAGTAAACGTTGCTAGTGTTACAGTTTGACAGTTCGTATGTATTTTTCTGTTACGTATATGTACGCTTAATAGATGGAGACGCATGATAGTTTAATATAGGAGAATATTCGAAACCCAAAACTATTTTCAAATTCAGATGAACGTCGTCTTGAGTCGAAGCTAATATGTACTTCTTATTTTTCTTTTTAACTTAATTTTACATTATATAGGACACGTAAAAATATTTAACTAGTTTTACATGATATATACCCATAAATAATTATTATGTCAATAACTATACTTATTGTTAAAGATTCACTTTTTAGATAAAAGATCTGAAATCATTATGTAATAGACTTAATTGTTTATCAAATGTTTTAAATTTACAAAAATCTTAATTTAAAATCCATCATGAACTTATTATAAGACTAATCATAATGTATTTTTTATGAAATCTCATAAATTACAAATACTCAGAATACGTATACAGATACACATATCCTCCCCATATTTTTTCTGCATATGTGAATCCCCAATTCGTCAAACATGTTATGAGGGATTTTAAGCAAACGTTATAGATTAGAATACTGATAATACTGATAAATAGATTACACTATCATCACAAAGGTAGGTAAATTGTAAGATCTAAGGTTATCGGCAATCTCAGATCCAACCGTTAAAACGCCGGCGGTCTCGTTATAATTGTCCATTCATAGGGCAGGGTCACTCGGACCCGCCAGGTAGCCAACCCGTGCTAACCTGCGCACAATGGAGGTCACGACAACCCTTTATGTTACTTTAAACACCCCGAAATTGGTGCTGCGTGAGTGATGGGGTCAGCGGATGACCCAACTGACCCCTCCTTAGAAAACCACCCCTTTCTTACAACGCATTATTTGTAATCCCTTTCGCGAATCTATCCATTGTCGCCGCTCATTCATAGCTCGGACGCGTATTGGTGAAATTTTTGCGCTCGTGAGAACGTTCTAGTTTCTTTGCAAAACTGTAACGTGCAGGACAAAGCGGTCGTCCTTTATGGGAAAGTTGTCTAGTAGACAATGGAGTGGACTCTTTTTAATGATTCGCCATTGTGTTAGAGCTTCTTTGCTACGGTTTTTGTGCGGACACCGATGACCGTTGGGCAACGGATTCGCCGACGGCTTATAAGGCGGCGGCGTAACGGTTATCGCATCACTTGCGATGCGAATGTTGCATAACGTTCAGCTTGAAGAGAAAATAAAAATAATAATAGACAAATGCCGTTGAACAAACCAGAACACTGTTTAATGTATTTAGCACCTGCCTAGAAGAACCTTTTCATCATGATCCTTAGGATTTACCTTAAAGTTCCCGATTCTTAAAACATTCTCGTAATGCACAAATATTTAAAAATTTGATTTGTACTCTACTTTAAATTAAATATATTGGACTAAACGTTGGATGGAGAAAAGTGTACTAATTAACTGGATTTATTTAGTTTCTGAAGGTAGGATTATTTGAGATATTAGGAACTATATACCTTTAACGAATAAAAGAAAAATAGGTACATTCTTAGAAAGCTGAACGAGATGCTACTACATAAATGATACGATTATGATAAATATGTACATAGTACACAAACCAGATTCACATAACAGCCACAATAATTTACGTAACACAAAAATAGAGGCGAGAAATTACATATGAATAAAAAGACCATACTTACGTCTACTATGAAGTATAAAGGTGATCCCCGGATGGTGGCCGCGCGTGCGCACGACAGGTGTTAGGCCTCCAGGGAACTGACGGAGATTTTACTTTATTTTCATTTTAATCTCCTATTTTTAAGTTGCTACGATTATAGTTGCTACTACTAGATGTGCTGCTGTATATAATATATATGATATGCCCCTATGTTTGTTGTAATATGTGTGTTTGTAGTAGTCTGTCCATTGGCATTAGTATGAAATAAATAAATAAAGTATCGATGATGACGTTTTACTTTGTAAATAAAAAATATAAGGAAATATATCAATGATGTGTTTTACAATGGCTTGCTTATATTTGACTTGAATTTTTTAGACAACCGTAATGTAGTATATTTTTTACAATGCAACGAATTAGTACCTTGCCTTTCATATTTCGTAAGAGCAGAAACTCTCTAATAAAATAAGACATATAGACATATTTAACCAGCCATTTTCATGAATGTAGTCTATATATTTTGCCGCTATTCACATTATG
Source organism: Udranomia kikkawai (assembly GCA_018250225.1). NCBI lineage: Eukaryota > Metazoa > Arthropoda > Insecta > Lepidoptera > Hesperiidae > Udranomia > Udranomia kikkawai. The sequence goes on from DWTF01000824.1 coordinate 5,468, forward strand.
TATAAATTAAGAATTAAGTAATTAAGTAAAAGAAGAACCCTTTTACAATCTGCATACACTAAGAGTGTATTAAATAATATGAACAAAAATGACAAAAAAAAACATAGTTATGTCTAAAAAGTATAAAGGTGGTCCCCGGATGGTGGCCGCGCGTGCGCACGACAGGTGTTAGGCCTCCAGGGGTGATACTGACGGAGATTTTACTTTTTTTTAATTTTAAATACTATCTTAATCTCCTAATACACTTAATTTATTAGTATAAGTAGTGTTTGTTGCAACATTATCAAAGCTGATCTGTTTTATAGCGGCTTACTATTTTAATCTTATTAATCTCTTATTAATTTTGAAAATGGTGTTGGTAAAATTCTCTTGGTTGATGACTTTTAAAATCAGTTTTAGTTTAGTTACTGTTTGGAACTTATATTAAACTCTAATTAATCTTGAATGTAGTGTGTTTAGGGCAGCATTACGAGTATCATTGACAATGAATTTAACATCGGTTTGCCATTTATATTTTACGACAGTTTTTAGATTTAGGAATTAATTAAAGGCGCCTTAAGTATCTCATATATTCAGAAACAGTTCATATACATATATGTCTAAGAAATAAAAAGGTAAATACTATCTGCAAGAATTAAACTTTGGACTTTAGACAGCCCTAGAGCTTTTTCTGAAGACCAACGGTCGCGGAGGCTTTATGTTGCGGACTTACTAATCTTGATACATTTCGATCGAATCACAAAAACTACCGATCGTGTTTTACCTATATTAATCCAGTCGCCAATCTACTAAATTAATATGGTTAAATGTAATCACGGCTATCTTAGACGTTACATCTGTGTCGAATTTACAAAATTGAACCAAGTAGAAAGTCGGGTGGATAAATGTACATAGTTAAGCAACATTTTCTTGGTCACCTACTAATATTGCAGAGAGGATTGATTTCCTATCTGAAGTTGACGACAGTCAGGTTGCTACATCTAAGGATTGAGCTGGAACACCTCGATAAATATCTCTCCCTCTACTACACCCTTCAAACGAGTATACAGTAGCCTAAACATTAGGGAAACCTGTTGTACCTAGGACAGTTTTTTAGATATCAATAAGCATGACATAAATATATATTTCATACTTACATATATATTAAGAGTTAAATAAAGAAAGGGAGTTATAGCCAAGGTACAAAATACCCTATGTACCGGGGCCACTACCATGTGGTACTTAGGTCACATTGAGAATTTGGAGGTAATTTAAGTAAATTAACTTAATGTCCATAGGCTGCAATTACTATTTACCATCAGGTGGACTGCATGCTCGTTTGTTAGCTCAATATCATAAAAATTTTAACAGTTTAAAAAACTAAAAACACGCTTTGTGTTCGCGTCATCAGGTTAAATGGATATGGTTAAGACGATTGTAATGAGCCCAAACTCAATATGTTTACTAGTACGCATTCCAAGGTTCCACCAGCCACCTTCCAATTCCATCATCAGATCAACTCGTTGACACCATAATATTGCATTGTCATTAGTCCTTGATAAGTATGCAAAGTTTCAAATCAATCTGACGTCTCAAAGTGCGTCAAAATCATGTTCAAAGATTCGTTACATACATACATACATACAACCCAAGCTAATATAAGCGTGTTAAAAATAATGACAGTATATTTTTGCGATGCTCCTCCGTCACGAAAAATTCACATCTTGAAATTAGCCATTTCTTCTTGGTTTACATGTACGCTCATAGATGGCGTTGTAGGAAATTAAGTTTGTTGCTACTCGCATGTGGTTTTTGAAAGACTAAATAAATGATTAAATATGATTTTCTGTTCTAAAAGTTCATTAAAAATAATTTCAGGAATTAGGAATTTATTGCGTGAAAGTAGCAAACACGCCAACATACAATCAAAGAATTGTAAATGGTCACTGCCTATGAACAATGACGAATGTTCTCTTATCAAACTATATGCTAGGTAGAACACAGTAGCCCCAACATTGTAAGCAAAAATAGTTGTGCTGATGCCTCTGCTGTCCTATCTCTCAAGAAGATGGCGCTTCGAAGAAGTCCTCTTGAAGGTCAATCCTAACCGACTAACCGGCAACCTTCGTGGAACTAGCCAAAACGCGCCAGCATTTTTATTTAAAAATTATTCAAACTCGAACCTTTCATGTGGCCTACTTTCTATTTAACCATTTTTGGGTTGAAATACACCAAAACGCATCTCATTCAAGTGGAAGGCTGTTTAAAACCTCTTTTGACCTAAATAGCAGTAAAGTGCGCTTCGTTTTGTACGAAAGAAAAAGCGGTTTAGATTGAACCGGACATATATGTGAGAATTCCGTAGATTTAATGTTAATTTATAGGGCCCATGTTATATATTTTATTAAATCATATTTTTGCTATAATATAATTGAGATGCATAGGCGTGTATTACAAATGAAACTTATACTGGACGTAATTTTTGTTTTATCGATGAACTCGTTTAAAATCGGGTTTTTCTGTAAGTGTAATTTATATATATGTAAAAAAATTATCTCGGCTCTTACTTTATTGTAAAAGGAGAAAGGTAGGTCAAATTCAATCTACAATATCATTTACAATTGTTTTTTGTCATTATTTATTTATTCAAGAAACTAATATAAAAGTTGCTTTAACGGTTCCGTTCATCAGCTCCTCGCGCTGATCCCTAAAACTTCTCTTTGAAAGCAAAACAACATTACGATCTCTATATTTCTAAAACCTTCCATTTACTACTTTTTCTTTTCAATTTAGAGTTGTATTGCAGATAGACTGGTAAAGCATTAGACGATAGGATTTATTGAAAACTTAGTCCGTGAGAGTTATTGCTTATAATGGAGGACTTAAGTAATAAATGTTTAAAGTTAATATTAAAGTATAAGTTATTAGGGGGTCGAGGTAACACTGCCTCAATTGGATTTTTTTATATTGATGTTATGCTATCAGAATATGCCTATATACCTAATACATAGTAAATTACCTACCCATTTTTGGGACAATTTTTGTTAAGTTGTCAGTGTCACCCATGAAAATTCAATTATTGCATGCAGGATTGAACTGTTTGAGATTACAAATGCATTAGGTGTTATCTTCTAAACCACGTTGTGGCGGAGGGCACGTTAAGCAGTTAGGCCTATTGTTATCGTCAGATAGCAGTCGTTAAACCTCGTCGGATTTGGGGGTGGAAAACATCCGACACATTGGTTGGCTGCTAACCAGTTCTTTCGCCAACACGCATTAGAGCAGCGTGGCGGAGTATGCTCCATGCCTTTCCTCGTTGTGGGAAGTGACTCCAAACTCTGATACACCATTTTCTACGTGTCACCATCAAGAGCAGTTTAAAAACAGCGGGCAGCGAAACAAAACCGCCCGTCTAAGTCCAATCTTCAGGGAACATTTTCATATCCCGACGTGAAGTTGGAGAAAATAAATTAAAGTTCTTACGTTGCTTCGCACACGGCACGGTCGTGATTTACTGTTTAATTTGCGCACATTTTTTGCCATCATGGCGGCCGCGAGCGAAATTTTTGAGCAACATTTTAGTGTTTTGCTGCGTCTAAACTTTTCGGGTATGTGTGCTGAAATTTTCAGACATTAATTTTGTCATGCAAAACGTACATGATGTATGGCTTGTCGGCGTGGCCTAAAGAGCTGGATAAGCGAAATGGCTTTTTCTGAATCCCTGGAGCATCTTTTTGACGGGTTCCTACAATGTTTAATGTGATGTCCACATAGACTGGATCCAATAAGTTCAGATGATGTACTTGTACATAATTGCATTATGTGATGTTGATTTGCGTACGAAAGCCTTGGTTAAGTAAAACTCTTTGACGTCTGTATTATAAAGTAACTATAGCGTCATTTGAACAAGAATTAAGCCCTTTTATTGATTCAACCAAAATATTACATACACGCTGAATTAACTTCGGATAATACATCGGTTTTCAAATCCCAGAATATATAACATAGAGTAAATAAATGGCAGAATTAGTTATATGATTTAGGGCTTATTTCAATAGGCTTCTTTATAAGTCTGGTCTTATAAGAACATAGCAATAGATACATGGAGTAAATACAAGGGAGAGGACTCAAATTTCAAGGTCTAACGAACTTTGTACTAAGGTTTAGGGCCTTTTCGATGTATACACATTGATGTGGGATCTTTGATCTACAAATAAATATCATGTTTTCGGCGCTACCAATCTTTTGATCTGACATATAGAATTTGTAGGAAAAGGAATGTTTCATCTAAAAAACTAGAGAACTCGAGAGGACATTCATAAGTGCGCAATTCGGTAATTCATTTAATAACTACATTGTACTGTTTACTTAAATTAAAAAAAAAAACCAAATATATCATTTTAACTTCAAGGTGGGTACTTCCGCGTATCGACTACGCTTTTAAATTAGAATGATTCTTTTCTCATACATAAAATTGCATTAAAAATGTGAAATAATAGTAATTTAATAAATTGTGTCCGTAAACTTTATTTAAAGTTGATCTGAGATAAATCACGTTTGCCCAGAGAGATATTTTCAGTACTATCTTGGATAAATCTTTAAATATTCTTAAAGACTGGTCCCACACATGCCCACTTAAACATGCCCACAAACTTAGGAAATAATTATAGCATTCCTCTTGACATTGTTGGACTTGGCACACTCTGGTGCATTTTTTAGCGTTTCTTTCATATATACCTACGAGTAGGTACATACGACGAAGGCAAAACTGACTGGTTTTGGGCGATATTGAGTTCTATACACATTCTGATCTGATATAAACTATAATAAATAATGAATAAGGGCGTGAGTAATATTTCCGCTAAATAATAATATTTCCGTTAGAATTATGCATATTACATGTTGTTTTATGATTTTTAGAATGGATTTTAAACTGAAAATGGCTCTCCTGTAAAGTTGTCAATA
>DWTF01000825.1:0-10407 GCA_018250225.1 Udranomia kikkawai
GTTGTTAATATATAAATAGATGTTCATTTCAATTACTAATACAGAAAATTATGTCGGTTACATTAACTGCGTATTAGCCCATGAAAAAAGTTTTATATTGTTAATTTGCAAGCATTTGTTCAACTAAAAACTTTATAAATAGATGATATTTACTTGTTTGTTTTAGTGATTTATTACATTCATTGAAAGGGCCTGTAAAGATATTTCAACATAAATATATCCATTATTTGCACAAAACGAATCCTACGATCATCAGTAAACTCAAGCAGAACACAGGAGCTCAAACGGAGTTTTGTGAAAATTTCTAGTTGCGTAATCTTTAATGAACGTTTAATAGATAGATACTAACCATAGTTATATTGAGACGATCTGAACAGACAAGGTTCTGCAATCGATTGACATTGAAATCTGGAAACTACTGCTTTTCATACTGAAGACGTGTCTTATCTTAAAACAATCTGTCCATCATAACGCCGTTACCTTAGTAGTAATAGTTGAATATCGTGTTTATTTTGCACACATCTGACCTTATGTAACTATCAAAGTTAAATTATAAATAGATTTTTTAAAGTTAAATAATAAAGAGACGCAATAGGTTCGACATGAACCGTTTACGGAGCTGAACTCTACGAAACGTCAAATTCAGTAAAGGTCAGCCAGATATGAAAATAATGCGCACTGAACTGATATATAGTTGGCTAAAGTTCAGGGGATGTATCAACGATATACACATAGTACCGTGAACATGGTATGGAACAAGTTAGAGTTGAAAGGCAAGGGTGGGCCTCCCCTCGCCTCCCCCGACCAGCGTGGGGGCTTGCGCGCGTCTATCGATTTTCCCGACCACTGCGAGCATCGTCATGGCCCTATCTCAGTAAATGCCAAGATTATGGCCACACGTTTTTCCGCGAACGCTAAACATAACTTGCAGGTTCATGGCTTTCGAATGAGGCATTCATTTGTGGTCGCCGCTAATTTTGCTTTACTTAGTATTAATAATTCATAAGCCGGCTACGGGGTGGGATAATTCTGCGGTTGCCCGCATAATTAAGGGATTCTAGAGGTTACGAAAGGCTTAATAAGATAAGATAATTAAAGTACGAACTGTTAAGGGAATGAAAATATTACTACAGTTTCCTTTTTGCTTAAGTTTGATTTCTTTTTTACGCGCTTTACCTTTTTAAGCATACAAGCACTTTTATTACATTGTACCATTAAATTGCGCTTAATTTTGCCTCGATGCTGAAAAAAAGATTGACATTTGCAGTTTCCGATCTAAATGCCATGCAGTAGGTTGCTACTTCCTACACGAGTCAGTTAGAGCGTGGGAGGCTTTGTTATAATTATATACAGCTTAGTCAGCGCTGTTAGTACAAATTTATCACTATTTACCCCACAGCGTTTCCGTTTTGTGGTATGAAGGTTAACCCTTCTAATAAAGGAGATTTTCGTATGTTGCATTTACTAAATTTTTACGAGGCTATAAAGTTCCACTTTTCTACAAATTCTATTGGAGTGAATGGATATTTAAACACTCTGTTTCATACTTCATACAAATGTTTCCACCGTGAAATGAGTGAGCTCATTCCTTTAGATGAGATAGTATAGCTTTCAATTGAGTATGATAAAAAGGGATGAAACTATTGTCTCTGTTCGCCACACATTGGAATAATACGCCACAGATTTTAGGTGTCAGGGCGTATCTATTTAAATCATTGTTCAGTATAGGCTTTATATATAGGTAGTAGCTCCAAGCTTAACCTCTGCTAAACGCGAGTACAGAACGGTCATTAAAATTCAAAAGGTCGGTTGCGAATGCCGAATCGCATGTTCACTAGCCGTTCTCTTTAGGTTTAGATATTCAATTTTTAACGATAACCGCGAATTAAATCAGTCTGACAATGAACAAAAGATTCTATCGTTGTTCAACGCTGCTCGTCTTTTAGGTTGCTTGAAATTTGCATGTCATTGTATTCGGTTTTTTAAAACATGGATTAGATTAAATATCGTTTTGTTATTCTGCAGATAAGGCATGTCGACTAAGCCAATATATGCAAGCAATCATAACCCAGTACTTTCGATTCCCACGACCATCACTACTAGACGACTAGTACTTTTTTTCTCGGGTCGTAATACTTAACAGTATTTAAAATTTACCTAGTAATAATAGTTCTAAATCAAATGGGTAGGGTAACGTATGCCGTAACTCAAGGTAACACCTAGTGCGACAGACAATGACACCATGTATGAAAATTAGGTTAATTTGAAATAGAGTTTATTATAATGTTGTTGGAAAATAACTTGTGGCTGCCAGAAAAGGCATGAATTCTCAATAGCGAGATAATGGGTTAAGATGATGACGGCTTCAAATTTGCATTAACACAGTTACATTTCTCTTTGCCAACTTTTTCATTTACTTTCAATTGAATCGAATGTTGAGTGCGAATCTGACGTAATACATGCGTTGCTTTATAAAAATCGGCTAATGACATGTATGTGAATTTTTAAAGTAGGATTGATGCCAATATTAGCCAAGCCAAGACGTTAAAGAATTTTGAATGACATGGCATTATATAAATTTATTTATATTAACTTGGGGATAATCTGAAGGTCTGCCAAAGTCAAACATTAGACACGGTATGTCTATTTCGATTCTCATATATTTTTACTTACGTTTTATTATACTTTAAATTACAAATAAATCTATTTTTTGTTTACCTACTTTGGCCTTGCCTTTGTCGAAAGCCAATTTCACCCCACACCGACTCCAATCTGTACTAAGCGTCTCGGAAAATCCAACTTTCGAACAAAGAAAAGATTTGCTCAAATTGTTTGAGTTGACGGAAATAAGATATCAGAAACAGACATGCATTATACGGCCATGAAAAGTTCAGTTGCGATTTAAATTAACAAGTGGGAAATAACAATTGTATCTTTGTGATCTAAGTATTTGATTCATAGTAATAAATTTAATCTTTTATCCTTGCTTTTTAACCTTGCTTCACCTTTCTATGACTTCAATGTATGATTCTTTTCCTGCTATGAACCTCTCCTCTCTTTTTGTACCCTGCAGTCTTCTCTATTGTTCTAAAAAGGGTGGACACATTTATAGTTGTATTAAGTACTACTTTAAGTCTCTGTCTATATTTAAGAATATCTCTAAAGCTGTTATTCATAAAACTAATATCTCTTCATTTACAAATTGATTCTTCTTTATCGTCATTTCATTTCATTCGCTACACTTATTGATTATTACTGTATCCATAAATGTTCGTTCAATACCAAGTAGGATTTTCCGTTACGGAGCATTCTGCGGCATTTTAATTAGTGAATAAATATTCCCCAGCGGTAGGGGTAACTTCTACCGCCTTTGTTTAACGTTCAAGGCCGCCACCTTCCACCCCGTTCATACGTTCGTCAAGTTCATTGCTCACCTTTCTGCTAGTAAAAGTTTAATTTTCATTATATGAACTTCAATAACGTTATTAATCATTGCGTTGTCGCAACCGTTAAGATGTTATTGTAACTCGCTCGCTCTGGTACTTATTGTTTCAATATTATGAGGTCTTGGGATGTTTTGTCTTGTTTTAGTACTGTCGTCGTCTTTAATTAAATTCAATGTAATTATGTAATATCATATTTTTTGGATGTTTTGCTTTAGTCAATTTAATTAAATCCTACTACAACTTGTTAAATGTAGGTTCATGTGTAACAACATGTTTATCACGTATTGTCACTTCGGGAAATAAAACGTCTACGCTACATAGACCAGTGAACAGAAATAAATAATTTAATTACTATTATATGCCGTGTCAATAAATAGATGTAACTGTTATTATATCCCACTGCTGGGCACGAGTTTATTCCCACAACTGAGCAAAAACTAAGGATTATTTTATCAGTACTTATATTATCCACTGAAAACACGTTTTTAGCATTTATATTAGACTTTTTAGTTTAGCACAACATTCGCAATGATACCAACTAAATTACCCCTTCGTGATCGTCATTCGACCTATTTATCATGGTATAAAGTTGTATTTTTCACGCCATGTCCCCGGCTGGTCGTAAAAGTTAATGCGACACTCGAGCCTCGGTAACAGGCAGACAACGTCACGATGTCCCTCGTTACTGATATCCAATGAAATATACGCAGATTCGTCTTATAAAACGTTTTAAATGAAAAAAAATTAAAACGTTTTATAAGACAACGTTACCCGTTTAAAAACGGTTTTTGGTTCTGTAGTTGCGTTCTGAAAAAACAGAGATTAGAACTTAGCTGCTGAATAAGCTATGAGGTCATGTGCTATAATGGAGTCTGTTGAGCCGAAGTAGACTATGTGCATATTTAATTTTAACTTCGTTTTCTATTCTCAATCTTGTTCCCGTCTTTTTGGTTCCTTACTTTTAATTATTTCAACTGCAGAACTGGTTTTTGGTTTTATAAATTGTTTATTTCCTTTACATGATATTTAATACTTAGGCTATGTGAAAACTCTTAGATAATTTTCGGCACATGTTTATCTTCCATTTGCTCTTTATGTGGTAATGTTATTCAAATGAGATAGTGGGTAATAGAAGCTAAATATATAAGAAGTATACCACAAGGCGCCGTCCCGTCGTGTCATATGAGATCACTAGTTGAAGTCGGTTAACGCATATTAGAATATAAATATTACGTAAATGTGTATATAATATGAACAACATTACTACATAGTAGTTCGTTAATGGTAGCTAGAAAAACTTAATCAAGGAATGAAAACTTATTCGTATTATTATTAAATGGCTGTTGTATTCTTGACTCTTGTTATATTGTGTTCAAGGAATTATTAAATTTGTAAATTTTAACATTAACACATTGTAATCTTATTGTTAATAACAAGGAAGTGAACTTGATTTAAATATTTAAGTACAATGAAAACGTTATGATGCATTTCATGAGTAATATCTCAATAATATCCTTCCTCAGACATGCTTGCTCGATGACGGTATAGATAAAATTAAACAATTATCTTGATAACATGATTACGTAGGAATTTTCTCTTCCTAAAATTTACTACAAAGATGCTTAACAGCTTTTAATGATTTTTTCTTTCTTAAAAAAACAAGTTTACTGTCTTTACTATAAACTAGAATCGCTGTTCAAGAGGTTTTTTCTTTCAGCTTTTTAATTGATGTAAGAGGCAGACGAAGCATCAATTAGGATAATTGCATCTAGCACTAATAATTTGCTTGCGCTTAATCTACTAAGGAGGACTTTGATGTCTACGTTTTTCTGCAGTATTCATTAAGGGATTATTTGAAGCGCCAATAGATTAATTTAAAGTTTCGTTTGTAGAAACTGTGAAGGAATACGAACCTTATTTGGGTGCAAAGGGTTTTTTACACGGTTAAATAGACCCGATTCTACCAAAAATATCAATTATACTTATAATGTTTTGATTTTCCTTAACCAAATATGACATTTTAAAGGATCTGTCATCAGCTTTCGACAGACTGTTCTTTGGTTCTCTAGAGGTTTTCTGGTACAATCTAAACGGAGTCGTATAAACAACGAAAATCATAAATAATATGCCATATGCCGAATTACTACTGTTTTAAGATTTTAAGTGTCAATATATTGTAAAAAATTACATATAAAATACAACATTAAAGTCCGCATCACTTATCCTGTGAAATTATATGTATAAATCTACTGTTAACTCGTTTATAAATCCTACGCTAAGTTTGCTAACGACCACCGTGCTAAGTAGTCTACATAAGCCTCCAGTAATTAATTTTGCAGGTCACTCTACTAATTACGTATGGAGGTCAAATGCAAGGTTGCTCAAGGCTGATGTGGGCATCCACGTAACTTTGCGGCAAGAGTAATGCTAAAATGTTATGAAATAATTTAAATATGTACTAATTACAAATTTTTGAACGAACTACCGTGCTCTAGTTATGGAAAAGGAACAGAATTCACGGAAACTATGACTTACAACGAAATCTGAAGTAGTGATATTTCGGACTTTAACATAATTGGTCCATAATGTTTTTACAACCAAAAAAACTCATTTCGTTATCTATTTGCTTTTATCAACAGACAAAACTGAACCTATATATTTCATGCCGAGAAGCCATTTAATAAATCTATGTTGCACTCGCCATCAAACGGATTACCACGTGCTTTTCACTACTACGATTTCTGTTTATTAAAGTATCTTAAATGAATTAAAACGTATCAATGTTGCATTTATAGGCATGTAATTGAATTACGTAACAATGCGGTTTACTTGCCCTCTCCTTTAGAATTGAAATTCAATTAATTTCAGCATATTTACCCTGATACAATTTGTTCTATGCATGATATTCTACTAATATCATAAATCTGAAAGAGGATGTTTATTACTCTTTCACGCAAAAACTACTAAACGTATCGCCATATAGTACATAAACTATATAATAAGTAAAGACATTAAGTAAATTGGTCAAAACATAACGATACATGTCGAGTACTCAGAAAAAACTCCACCATTCTACTTTATTTACAACGCGGGCAACATGAATGTAATGAGAGTACCCTTTGGCTTTCTCTTTTCAAGTAAATCCAATCTCACGTGTTATGCAACTTGTTTCAGGATGCCGTCTGCAGCGCCCCCTGCCGAAAATGGACAAGTTCCACGCAGCGAGCTGGAGCAGCTCCAAATGCGCGCTGGTCAGGTCACTGACGAGGTTAGCTAAGCAATTTTACTATTTTTTTTCTAATATAAACATAGAAAGAAAGTGTGCAGACGAGCAGATCAATTAACCTTAGGATCGAAGTATTTTCTTAGACTATAGATTCGTTGCTACCCCTGAGAACTAAGTTGGGATGTCTGGCTTAAGTATGACTTCACACCATTCAAACCAAAACGCAGCAATCAAGAATATTGTTTAAAGGCAGAAATAGAAGTGACAGTGGTTGCTCCGAAATCGAAACACAAAATGTTTTACCACTTTCAATTATAATTATAATATTTGTTTTATTGCACCGTTTTAAATAGATGAACAAAGGACGAACCTGATGCCTGACAGCAATCAGATGGCTGTCAGTCAACCCTGGACACATGATGAGAGTATAAGATGCAGTAGTAGTAGAGTAACACACGGAAAATGGATACATACAATATACAATTATGAAATAACGATACTAATTTTTATTCAATGAATTTCCTAATATATAACAATGGTCGTTTAAAATGTTGGTCCCTAATTTGTTCCTTGAAGTACTCCTTAAACTCATATAAGGAGTATTGTAGTAAACGCCTGTAATATATGATACATTGTACACTTAGTACATAAGTACTATCTAAGATCGTAGTTATATGTTTTAAAACAATTACTCGGTTATATTTTGGAATCAATTTGAAAGTAGATTTTCTAATTCTCACAATTCTAATAATTTCAGTCGCTGGAATCCACCCGACGTATGATGCAACTATGCGAGGAGGTTAGTACATTTTTTTTACACAGTCATTATTTATAGATTTACATAATTTAACTAAGAGAACTGTTATAATTTAAGATTACATGTATTTTGATGAAGACAAACGTACGACACAAAGATGAAGATATTTACTAATCTTTTGTTATCTTAATTTATAACGGTTCAAACCATTTTATAAGAATTAATAAATGGGAGTAAAGCTAATGATTAAGTGATTTTTCGAGAATACCTCCCAATTGATAAATATTAAATTAGTGGATTAGCTCTTAAATTGAAATAAAAATAAAAAAAAAATCAAGTTTTTGAATTTTCTTTATTGCAAGTAAAGACCCACATTTTCTCCCTTTAATTTTTGCAGTGTCTATTCGAGTGACATAATTACCAATGGATATTAAAAGCTTTTATACTGGAGAAAATTTATATCGTTTGATAAATTTAACTTAATGTCGCATAATAACGTAGATTCGTGTTTCTGTTAAGTAACTTTAAGTTCCCCCTCATAGTTTTAAGTATTTATGTTTAGTTATTCCGTTGGTTATGTGATTATTTGTGATCATCTGTGAGAGAGGTGTTCTCGATGCGAGGGAGTGAGGGGTATAGCGGAAGTGTCCTGGATAGCCCCAAGCTCGGTTTGAACTCCAATGCCCGTCCCCCCAACCCTTTAGGGCGCAGCCTTTGCTATCCCTGGCTGTTGTGTATCGATGTCGCTATTATTAATGTTATATATTAATCGATGTGTATGTATATCTATTGTAGCTGTCCGGTTATGATGTTCCTATATATTTTTATTTTTCATATCCTTTGCGGTATATCATTATATGTTGATTTTTATTTTTATTTTACCATACATATATGGGTGTTGCATGATACGTGTCTTACTGTATCCAATGTTAGAGGTCTCAATAGCCCTTTGTGTTGTTTGTAGTACTGTAAATTTTATGTGAGCAATTCGAGTGCCCAGCCTTTGGTGTTGACAGTTAATTTAGATTTATTGTATAGTTACTGAAAACTTTAGTTGCCTAGAAATTAACGCAACGGTGACTAAAACTGTTAACTGTCAGCTTCCAATTATTTATGTCCAGTGCTCTGTTTTTGGTTCCATAGCATGAAGCCATCATAATAGAATATATCCAGGTCCCTTTTTAGTTTTATATGACTTAACAATCCTTAGCCAGTTAAATGTCTCTGATATGTGCGCTTTCCTATTGAAATAGTCTGTTCTGTTGTGCTTGGGCCTGCTTTCAAAATTAAACCCTTGTACTTGGACGCCAACTTCTCCTAATTTACAATCTGCCTCCGAGGCATCACTTCCTACGCACTATTTAACAGTTTTACTTCCTCTCTAATTCTAATTTGATTATGTTTTTGATTTCACCTTTAAATCATTTAATTATTCTACTATTATTTTCCTGTTATCAGAAATGAATCTCAAAATACTTCAATATCGAACATCCCAACACTACTTGATGTCTGGATTGTTTCATATGATCAGTTTAAGTTTGTTCTATCCTGTTTTAGTTGTCTTTGTATCGTAAGTCTCTGTGTAGTGGCTGCTCTCTGTTGTTGATTGTAATCTATTATGTTGTATGATTTTCATGCCTTCTCGAACATTCACAATACTGCCAAAATGTGGGCGTGAACACACCCCCATACCTGCCACTGAACTCCAACAAATATATCGAGCTACACCTAATGCAACTCTCACAACAAATACAGACCAATAAAATTGTGTTATTGTACATGATTTACATTCTTTTCTTTTTCAACGAGTTTTATTTTCTTTTCTTTTTCTATTTAATTCTCTATACTAACTTATTTTTTAGTGTATTTCATTTCGTATAAATTGTATTTACTTTGGTTTTTATAGATATATATCCACATTTTGTATAATTTATTTACTTACTTAGCATTCTTATCAAATACTTGTCTGTACAAATGTATCATTACAATTATGGTCATGAATTCAGTACAAATTCAGCATAACTTCCAAACACAGTTCAGACTGAAAGGCGGACATTTTCTGATCTGGAGGTAACTGAGACTTCATTAGTATTAGCATTCAATGATGAGTTCCATACTCGTAGATCGAAGATGTCCGCCGGCATGACACTGTATGTGAACTAACTGTACTCGTTACACGCGTGTACTCCACACTTGGTGCTCCGTGTGCGACATACCCGAACCCACTGTCCACTCACTCCACTGTACCCCTCACAACTAACATGCTCTCTGACTTTTTGTTTCTGCGGCTGGTGTAGAGCAAGGAGGCCGGCATTCGTACTCTGGTCGCTCTAGATGACCAGGGAGGTGAGTGATCTGCAAGATTTGCAACACTACTTAAATTACTTACAATTTTATCTATTTTATTTTTTCGCTAACTTGTTGGAGCGTCGTAGGGTTTTCAGCCGTCACGAAGACGACGTTAAGGGGGTATCGACTGTGTGTTTAAAGTAACGCCTCTTTTGATTCAATGCAAAGGTGCGGGCATCCACCGAAACCTCGAATGACGATGATATGTGATGCACACACCGAGATGGTCGCGGAAAACCCACATCTTTGTATGTTTCATTCGTAACGTAGATATAATACACCACTTTGCACAACTTACTAGCGAGTGCTATGTCCGAAAACGCCAGCCGGGTCTATTCTACGATACTGTATACATTCTGCATTTCAGATGAATCGTACTCGACTCTAAATTGACAACTTACCTAAATCACATGAAACCGATAAAAATAAACGAGCGAAGTAAATTCGAAACGCTTCTCCTCAACGCACGACTCTTAACATCACACAAAATAATCATGAATCATATGAAACTGAGCACAGATAAAACTGAATCTGGTTTTACTTGCAAGCTTCACTGCATGCATGTCGTTGTTCGAGTAGTGTGTGTTAGCGCAAGCGCACGCGCCCGCACGCAAGCGAGCACGCCGCAC
>DWTF01000826.1:0-10404 GCA_018250225.1 Udranomia kikkawai
GATGGAGCTCGGAGTCGGTCAAAACTACTAGCGGTAGGGACAAGAACAGGGGCTGATTCTGAAGTGGTATGAAGTGCGCCTGGTTCATAAGTAATAATATAAAACATGAAAATTTACTCATTTGAATAAAAATCATTACAGCACGTTACGATAATGGCATGAATATTTTAACGTACCTATGCTTTGTTACCTTATCGGCAGCAGTAGGTACACATAAGCAATGTGCAAATTTGGCGGCAATAATCCACAAAATGCGACGTTAATTTTACATTTCACTGTTATACATCTTAAATTTTAAAGTAAACACAATCGTTGTATTACTATCGGCCTGATTATCGCAAGTGGTTTCATTTGTCTGGGCTCTGAAGCCAGAATTTGCCATTGAAGTTTCAAAGTAAGGCAACTGCGGCCGCGATAAGATACAGTAAGCTTTTGCGCTCGTATTTCATGACTTCTTGCGATGAACGCCTCGCCTTGCGAAGCAAACAATTCTGAGTAATATCTCCAACATTTTTGCTCACAAACATTTGCGTAAAAACCACATACGCTCCCATTTGACTGGTGATTGCTCCATATACTACGCGTGTAGCGATGAACATTACATGCTTACGTTTATACACTAGTGTGTTATAGTTTTTTAATTATACCATTAGGTGAGCAGAACTAAATTTGGATAATTGTTCGAAAGAATAAGAATAATTGTTAAAGAGACATAAATGACGAAACAGAACACACTTAAAGTAAGATTCGTATTTGGCTTTCACTGGTTTTTTGTGCAAGGTGATGAACTTTGGCATAAATGTTTGGGCATCCGAACGTTCCTCTGTAGGAAAGTAGTACCAAGAGTACAACAGCGTATGGGTATTTCTTAGACAAGTCGATTGTGTTAATCAATTTTAAATATAAATATGATTTTAAATGTTATACAATCAAAATCTAATCCTATAGTAAACATAGCAACAAAATAGCTATAATACAAATATAATTATTAACTTGTTGTGGTCCTAAACTTTTGTATAGTTATCATCAAGCTTCTGATGAAATATTTAGAGATTGATAGCTCAAAGCACCAAAGACTATGAATTAACCATAATTTAATTTATTAGTAAGATTTTGATTCGGACATTTCAATAGTAAGTAATCTAATTTACCTGGGTCAGACCAACTTTGTGAGCTTGTTCCTTGATTTCATTAAAAATATCAAAGGACAGGAGGAAGATCAGGTTAAGTTAGACAAATTAGTAATTGACTAACTTAATCTGATGGTGGTGATGATGATGAAATTATTTCTTACGAATGTTCCTAAGTTAAGAACGAAGAGAAAGAAAATAATGAATTGAATAAATTAAGAAGATAACTCCTATAAAACCTAAGAATGAGTGTTACGCCCGCTTTCTGTGATTTATGACTACACAGATTAAAATTGTTAGAATTAAATTAGTTTTACCTCATTCTCACTCACTTAAAAAGGTACTATTTAGTCTACGAAGGTATAATCCTCATTGTTCGCTCAAACAGCGATTTCTTCGACATTGTCGGCCATAAATAACACCATTTCAGGAGTGCGAATTGCGTGATAACCTTATCTTTGTCATCAAACCTTATTATACCTGTTGCAGAACGATGTAACTTGTTAGTACCGTTGTTGCTGGCGTACCTACTTAGTCTCGGTAATTAGATGATTTATGCATAACTAAGCAATTAAAGTTATTATCTCACTTGAATATCATCAACAGAGGAAGGCAATTATGGAGCCGTAATTGCATTACTATTTTTGAGACCATGATAATTGCAATAATTTCACATGCATGCCATAATGTCAGCCCTGTGTTTGAAAATTGTAATCTTTGGAATGGTTTTGTGATGATGAGATTTAAATTGTGGTTGTGTTATTTAATGTGACGAATAAAAATATCTATTTAATATTTGTCATTTCTGCCTCTGATCCTCAGATTTAGTTACTTAATACCAGCAATATCAGTAATATTTTTCTGATGTATTTTTTATCGCATGGCAAAATTGAGATCGCAATATAAAATCCCAACGCGCCAATAGTTCTTGAATTGGCACTGCATGGTTCTATGAGTACTCCTGTATGAATTGGTGCCAACTTACGAATACTCTTCAGATGGCGAAAAATGAAGAAAAATACTCTTAGGAGCGTTTTACAGCTTTGTCTGATCCGTACCATCATCATCACCACATACAGATGTTCATGGACGGCAGTGACCACTTACCATCAGAAGAACTGACACGAAAAGTCGGCCTTTTATCAGACTGACTGACCTGACATTTACAGATTGGTTTCTTCGAGGCCAACGTGCTCCTTCGTAGGCTGCATCTCACTTACCATCAGGTGAGAAGCGGCCTAACGTGTGTCTATAATAAAAATACTATATTGTATTGCTTGATATTTTCACTCCAACCTTCCCTGGGTCATTCTAGAAAACGTTCTAGCGAAACAATACCAAAATATATATGACGCATATAAAAATAATTATGCGTCAAAATAATTAGCATGCCAACGTGATAATGAGATCCGTCATAACCTCCCGAAAGCCAGTCGGTACACCTCAATTGAAGTCACAATGAACCCTACTCGTAGGTACTTTCCTCATTAATTAGAGCTCCATCTACATAACACGAGGTGAATAATTCCCTGTCTCAAGTCAAACGAAATATTTCACAGCAAAATTAATCTTTCCAGTTAAAACTTGTGAATGTCATAAATATTCGAATTTGCCGCTCGAAAATATGAATCGAACTTGTAAGAGAAAAATGTTTCGTACGAGATGAGCCGACGTTCGCACCTGAGATCGCTAACAACTTTTAAGAAGATTCAACGCTATTTAGGTCACATTCTTCATTCAATATTCCGAAGTTCCGACTAAAACAGATAGATGGGTGCACCTGCTTTGGGTGTCACATATAATACTAAAATATATTTATATGACTTTAAAGTTGATTAACTGTGCCCGCCGCACCTAAGAAAGACGTTTGTATCTTCTTTTTAGCAACACATTTTTCGCACTTGTAAATGGTTCTAAATGTACCGAAATTTATAGATAGACGATAGACGAACACACCATAGATAGATGGCAGACAGACGGATAAATGGAACGGCATAGGCTTAGATAGGTGTACGCTAATAAAAAAACCAATAAAAAGCACGTTCAGTAGCAATAATAAATTGTAACGTGTCACGCTGAACTTTGTTGTTAAATGGACAAATCGCGTCGCGCTAAATGGAGTGATAAAACAATTGTTATAGCTGTACGTAACATTCATTGGCTGGATTTTTCTTTTATTACATTTCACCGAACCCGTTTAATCTGCCAGCCTGAAAACGTATGTACACATTGGATTCTATGTACGTACTCAAATTGTATTTATTAAAAATATTATTTGTCTGTCTGTTAGCATTTCTGTTAATTAATTCGTTTGTAAAAATGTAATAGACAGCATATTCATGTTTCCGTTATCCGTCTGTCATCTATCTGTTTGTCTGCCGATCTTTTTAACTGTCCGTTCGTATGTGTGCCTTGCATAACTTTAAGAGTTGTAAACTTTTGGATAATTAAGAGATTAGAAAATAATTTAGAGGAGCTTAAAAATTTTGCAAGAGTTGTAGCCGAGAATGCAAACCAATATAGGTATGTTAATATTGTCGGAAAATTTCTAGAAAAAAATTCAAAACCATTATTTTAGTAGATCTTGTTAATCCGAGGTAGTATCAAGTCTGTGTATGTTCTTTATAATCCTATTAAGAACTAAGATTGTCGCATCGCATGTAGGTACCTATATAAAAATATGTAAGTATATGTAGGTATATCTCCAATCAAAACGTACTATTATTCTACTGCAGATTGAATGCGGGCGATGATACCGGTTCGTTCATAGATTCTTCCTACAGGCACACAAGTCTTAAATTACAATGTTAAAGTTCTACAATCACCCCAATAAAGTAAACGATTTTTTATTAAAATTTATCTACTTTGTAAAAATTTAGTGCGTGTCGAACATAAAAAACACGAATATAGTGTCAAATTGAGAAACCTCCTCCGTTTTCGTCGGGTAAAAATAAACTCCCGATTCTCCCGATGTTTTGCACTTTTTCTATTCAAAAAACAATATTAGCAATGTTAGTAGACGTACATATCTATCAAAATTAGCAAGAATTTAATACCAACTGTGTACATTATGACAAGGAATATTTAAAATTGTCTGTCTGAGGTACAATCGCAGACCCATTTTCATAATATTAAAATAAATTGTAATTTTAATCTTGCAGAGACTGTAATTGTAATTTTTGGCATTAAAATCAAAACAGGCAGAGTAGCGCGAATCACTAGCATAAAGTTTAATGAAAATCGCGTTAACTCACTTTTCACGTGGCCAAACTGAACTCGGACCTGCCATAACCGTCGACCGAAATGATGACAACACCGCCTCTACATTTAACGAAATAACGCCCGGTTAAACCACTCGCACTACTCAAAATATTCCCGACATATTATGAATAAATTTACACCCTAACGGATTAACGCATTATTGACATTATAATCTCGTTACGTTTTCCGGTAATATGCGTGAAATATTTCAAAATGGATTATTGAAATTTTGCCGTAAGGTTATAGTTTTTAATTAATAATTTTGGAGTGAAACACATACCAAATTTTAATAAGCGAGGCCGTGATTATGTATTTGAATAGTTGGCAATGTTATCATCATAAATACACGGGCAGTTGATTCATGTTTTATGGATGTGCGCACAATGAGTTATTAATATTTAAGTTCTGGTGAACTATTTGTTAGTTTATAAATAAAACTTTATTTGAATAGCTTTATTTGAGTTTCACAAAGCACTTCATTTAGTAATTTCTTCATTTAGATAATACTTACACTTAATTAAAATGACATTAACATCTACAGAGAGTTAGTTATTTAACGAAATAAAGAACCATGCTACTTAATAAACTATCAAAGACTTATATTAAAAAAAGTAACAATATCGCTCACTAAATGCCACACTTCGTTTCCTTTCTTTGAATTAAAAATAATCGGATCTAGTTATTCCCATATATCTTTATGTTGGAGTCGTATATTGAGGCAAAAATACTATCTAACTGTATTCGAATCCTCTTAAACCTCTATCTTGACTCGACAAGGATCTGGATTTTCGCAAGGCAATTGTTACTTTATCCTCAGGGTACTATTTTATTCTGAAACCAAAGACTGTCACATTGAGCAGAACTAGCCTTTTGATACCGACATTTTGTTTTTAATAGTGTCCGTGAGTCATGATGGTATTCTAAAACATTTATAACAATTACTAATTGTATTTCATTTCTATATTAGAAATGTATGTGCACTACACACTAATGGTCATTTTTATTGTACGTTCTAACCAAAAATAATTGGGATTTAGTTCGTGTAGCGAACAAGTGTTCGCCAATTTTCAAGCCTTCCGATCGTAGAGTATACATAAAATGAAATTTATGGACCGTAACGGCCCTACGAAAAGCGCCTACAAACCTACTTTACCGTCATTCAGTAAACCGCAAATTCGGTAAAACATCTTCTAGGTATTTGAATGAAACAAAAGAAAATCAAGACAAACGTACCCAAGGCTTATGAATTGACTTTGGTAAAATATTAGTTTAGTAAAATTTGATACAGTATTGTGAGGAAATACTTGTCATTCACGTATTTTATACTCGAATTTCTATTATAATATTGACTCGAAACAGTCGGTTAATGTCATCAGTAGCAATACACTATATTTTATAACAAATACTAGAACATCTTGTTCATCATATCGTAACTTCTTATTGTTCGGAATAATTCTTAAGTATCTGTAAACAATATTACTCATTGTCCAATGTCAACTTATGTAAAAAGTACGTATATCCGAATTGGTAATTTGAAAATTGATTACGACGCTAAAATTCGTAATAAAATTATACCCTTGCCTTGCAATGTGCAATAAGTACGCTGTCCAAACTGTGTCTGTGTGTACTCCAAAGAACACACATTCACCCCACAAGTTGGTCATTCTAACGTTAATTTAACTACTAAACTTTGTATATTACTTTAGTTATTGCTACTATAGTTGAGGTAGTTCATTTTCAGAACAATTGTTGTTTCATATATAAAGTTGAATCCGCTTTAGAGTCATATTTAAAAAATCTAGATGCCATCCGAATAAGTTAAGTAGAAAATACTTTTGGAGGAGGATAAAAAATGTATTTTTTATGATTTTGAACTGCAGTCCACCTTATGATGAGTGTTCACTGCCGACCACTGACATCTATATTCAACCTAAGACGGGATTGAAGTTCTTAGATAAACTACATGCGTTTCTTCCCCTTAGTTGTACTAAGTTGTAACGCCTTGGTTAAATATTTCTCCCTGACCCCACCCTTCAAACCAGAACACAGCAGCACCAACACTGCTGTTATAAGACAAAAATAGGTGTGGTGCTGGTGCCTCCGGAGTCGAACCGTAAACCCATATTTAAAGGTTCCACCTTTAAATATGTATGTTACATAACTTTTTCCTTGCACGTTTTTTACCCCATGACGAAATAAATATAAACGGATTTCTATGTAAAGTACAATTTAAATTTCAAAATATACATGTTATGTACTACAAACCTATGTTTAAACATAAATAGTGTACGGTCTATGCAAGAACACAAGCACGAACTTATGTGATGCGTATGGTAATGCATAAGGAACAAATTTACGTACAAATGGAGACAATTCAGACGCATTTGTGACTACCTGCACCGTTTCGCGCTGACATAATAATACCACGTTCATACAATTCAACTTCAAATCTCAGTTAGTAACGTACACTAAGTTAAATTGAATGTCAGAGAGCTTGCATTCGTGGATTCAGCAAATACCAGTCCATAAGAATTGAACAGAATCTTTAAGAAAATCCCGCAGTTTCTCTCGTCTACTGTAATTTTAGTTTAGCTTTCCTCAGCTGCCTTTTCTCGGAAACATATATATTTGAAAGAACTTAAGTCTTTAAAGTTTGTTTTGCGATGACGGAATTTTTCTGGTGGAATTTTTAAGAAAATGGATTTATTTTGCGCGTGGTCTAGTCGCTACACTGATCTCACGCGCTGAATTTTGCCATTAACATTCATGGCTTAAGGTTTCGTTTTTTTATGATTTTGAGGTAGAAAACGAAGAAAATGTAAGTAGTCGTGTACTGGACCGTTCAAGCTCCCACTCTTAATATCTCGACTCCGCAAGCTCAAATCATCAAATCAAATCAGTTTATTTCTTGAACAAGGTTTCACACCATGTTAATTTAAAAGTAACATTAGTTCGCTTATTCTACCTCTAGGTGCCTTACTAGAGGCAGAATTACAAATATAAAAATATATTTATCCGCCTCTTACGAAAGGCTGGAGATGCCGTAGCATTATTATTGCGTTGCGTATATTTTGTAGTGTCCCGCAACTATAGCGACCATTCGTCACCTTGCACACAAACACACAATCGTATTATGTACAGAAAGCCAGAAAGACATAGGTATATAAAATGCATTACGCATAACAATTATGTATATTAGTAGTAGTATAATTAGTATACAATAACAAATATGTTTGCAACCAACATTTCTAGTTAGCAATTAGCAGAACTGTAGTAGTATTATTGCAACGCAAAAATAACGTAGCTAATTAAGCAAGCGTTGAATTATTGTGATGTGAAACAAAATCTAGCACCATTTAATAATATAATCGTTTTACCTCGTAAAATAATTCAAATAATTCGTGGCAATACAGAAACTCTTAACGAAAAAAGACGGTCACTAAATAAAAAAATAAACCTTTACTAACAATAACACTACTAACAATAAGCTAATTCAATTCTATACAAAATAAATATTACGAGTGTGGTCTAGATCAAATAAAGTCGGTATTAACTGGAGTACGCAGACGCTAGAAGTGTAAATATCTACAATAGATCTTGGTGGTGCAGCGTAACCAGGGGGCTTAGATCTAAGAGTAGTTGCATAAGCGCGAATACAGTGTCTAGAATAGTTTATTCTCTAAATTGCTCTCATTGTCAAGTACGTACATGCATACTGTTTATATAAATGTTGAGTACATTCTAGTTGGCTACATGTGACAGCCATGAGCAGCCAATTGCACGCTCGACGCTTACCAATTCGATTTTGAATTATTAAATTTCGAAATATTCATATGTTCTGATGCAAATCATTGTTCTAGGTGGGTAATGTTCAACGCGGTACAATGGTAGTTAAATGACGAACAAATATTAATTTCGGAATTTATTAAGTCCAAAATAATACATATATCTACTGATATCCCCCAATCCAAATTGCGATTTGCTGCATAGTAGGTATGTTGTGACCTCGCTATCTAAGTATATCTTGCATCAACTCACCAATAAATACTGGGTAACTGAGCAGGAACCATAGAAGTAGAGAGTAGAAATATTGTGACTGTAATGAATGGTATGTTGTCGATGACGATGACGGCAAATTAGTCATTGTTCGCTTACTTACCTAATTAGCCATGCGTTCTGGTTTTACTTGTTAACGTTGTATATTAAAAATAAGTCAAGTGATACAAAAAATACTAATTACGGTGAAAAACGTATGCAGTTGACGAAAGCCATGAAAGTTTCGATCCAGACGGTTCTTGAACGTAAACAAAAAAACAACAAGCTTTTGTTGTGCACACGCGATTTTCTTTCACAATGGATCCTCGTTGTCAAATAGGGAGAAGTACAAATTGGCATCATTTTCATTCAATTGCTCGGAATCGTGCCACGATTCAGTTTTACTGAAAAGGAATATGGTTGCATCTCTCACATTACTTACAGTTTTCGGACATTATGTTGGATTCGTGATCCGAGTTCGCCATTAAAGCTTTTGAGTTAAATTTATTTTAAGTGATAAGAGCATTTACTTTACTTTATTTCGTGTCTACTGTGTATCTATGTGAGCTAGGCGAACATATATTTTCTTTACAATTCGGATGTCGCAAATTACTTATAACCCTTATATGGAAAAACAATAATCGCATTAGTTTTCTATTATATTGTATTAAGTTTTTCATTCGTTCACCAACCATCTCATTCTAACATTTTATGAACAATCACATAATTTTTCGATTGCCTAGCTAAAAAAAAGGAATACAAAAATATTTTGGTACAAAAAGTCTTATGCGTCTTATTTTATGTATGGGTTATATATTAATGCATATTTAAGATACTTCAACCTATACTTTATACCGAATATAACCGATACCTTAGAAGCATTTTGTATTATAACTAACGTTATAATGATATAAAGAATTAGGTAATCTGATAAGTAATACCGTAGTTTTTATAAAGACATCCATAAAATCATGAATGAAAATTGTTTTTGGTTTCTATTTTGAGAATTAATGGATATTCAATAATACAATACGTGAGTAATTCAATCATTATAGAATTAATATGATAACTTAACAGATTTTGGTGAAGAATTGTTTTACATTATATATTTAGTACATAACGACGATAACGACTATCTGCAAAGATCAAAGTACTGAAAACCTGTTCTAAAGTCACCTTAAACCAATTTTCGCAGAAGGTTTCAGTTTTCAGTCAGTCTATAATAGGGTTAAGCGCATAATCCTTAGATACTAGTTTTATCTATTTCGGCTGCCAAACAGCGAAACAATTTGGCAAACCGGTTGGCGAAAGGCGAAGGGTTCGTTTAATTAGTGACATAGCTTTTTAATTTTGAAACGGAGTATCCCTATGGTTAGGGTGTCGTACTTAATGATCAAGAGTTGTTGACCCCATGTTCGGTTCGCTCCACACCCTCCAACAAGTGACATGAACCCTGCCATCAATATATAGCAATACCTTTGAGTTTAACTGCAGGAACATTTTTGACATTAAAATGCTGTTTTTTTTAATATAGGTGACATAACTGGTTCGAATGAAACAAAAGAATTGTTTTATTTTCAGCACGATCATTAAGATGTGTCTAAATAATTTCTATTGAATTATTATCCACTGTACCGACCATTTTTGCCTGTAAATCTTCATGTAAAGAGCTAGAACGTTATTTGGAACCGTAATATAATAAAATGCTAAGAAATAAACAAGTCGATAAATAATATCGTTCCGAATAGCATTGTCATGATGGAGTCCATTTATTATCTAGACTTCTATGCTCACAAAAATCTTTCTCAACTTTTGTGGTTATTAATAGTACGATTTATACCACTGAGAGAAATATTTAGACAGAGAACTGCTGTGACATGTGTGAATGAAAAGCAGACTAGCTATTTGAATAGTGTTGTTACTAGAATAAGTTTAAGAGTTGGTAAAATAATTGTAGCTTCAATATACGAGTATGAAC
>DWTF01000827.1:0-10402 GCA_018250225.1 Udranomia kikkawai
CCTAAACTACTGAACCGATTTAAACGAATTTTGCACACTACGTGCAGTTTGATGCAACTTGCGAGATAGGATAGTTTGTATCTTAATACCGGGACCAGGACTACGACCGGGACCGGGACCGGGACTGGGACCGGCAGGGGGACGAGGACGGTAACGGGGATAGGGACAGGAACAGGAAAATAATTCTGAGGCGATACGAAATGCGCCGGGACAGCTAGTATATTGTAAATGTGGACATCTCTCGTGAGGAAGCAGACAGATTTGATGTTCTGTTTGAGGTCGACAACAGACACATTGCTACCATTGAGGGAAAAAGTTGGAAGCGTTTCTTCCTTCTACCTCAATCTTTAAAGTACACCACAACAGCCGGAACACTGTTATCGTAAGGCAAAAATAAGACAGCGAGCGAATTTTTCTCAATCTAATTGATTTAGTTTCTTAGCCCAAAAAGCGTTAAGATTTCTTAGCAACACATTTGTGGTCGACCAAAGAAAGAATTTAGTCTTATGTTGATCATAAATGCATGGCTATCAGGGAACTGTATGTAAGGAATCTCAATTTTATAAAGAATGTACATGTAAACTCAAGTACGCACCTAATAAGCTATATTTTTTTGGCGTAACTAAATTAAAACTTTCTAACAGAACAATCCTTCGTGTTATCCTACGTTTGTAGAGACAACGACACTAATAATAGAAAAAAACTTATTTAATACATTTAAAGAAAATGTTAATAAGGCATTATCTAGTTAAATAAATTTTATTTTAATATCGTAAAAAACTAAGATGTCGACTAGCTAATTTCATGGGGTCGGTTTTTCGTGACTGTGTGCACGCGCATTGTAAAAATTTACTCTCATCATTTTTCCCTAACGCCTCAAATGTGTAAAGTGTCTCCTTTTTTTCGAACTTATTGTATAACAAGTGATGGTGGGTCTGAAATCTTTAAAATATATTAGGGCCTATGGAATTATATAATTAGAATCATGAAAGTCAGTCAGTAACAGACGTGTTTTATAATATTTATAAAAACACTTCTTATTTTAAACCACTTAGGCACCTAAATCACTACTGTATATTTTAAGAAACATTAAGCGATTCGTATTTATGATCATTGCGTTGTCGAGATATTTTAATTTAAGTAACATAAAAGTAATATTCCAAAACGAACGTCTTAATTTAAATCCTCGCACAATGAAAATAATTTTCTGGGAATCCTTTCGTTCGAATAGCATGATTTTCTTTTTGGTTATTTTGTTTGTCATTCTCTACAATATACGAGAATCGTAAATGAACATTAAGCGTTATATTACGTACGTATGTAGTGATAACAGGTTAGTGATACATCCTAATAATTGTATTCCATTATATCCATGAAGCTATTAGACAATAATATGAACTTCGATCCTGTCTTAGTTTCACAACAGATCTCCATGGGCGGCAGTGACCTCTAACTGGACTGCATGCTCGTTTGCTACCTAAACATCAATTAGAAGAGGATAGATAGATATATGTATATTAACTTAAAAAATAAATTAATAATTTGCTTATTATGGTTACTAATAAGTTTTTTGATTGTTTGAATTATATCTTTAAAACATTAGATCCCTTTTTCAGGCTCTCATTAAGATATTTTTAATTGCATTAAAATATATAGATGTTTGGCGAACCTAACCTAACCTAACCTAACATTGATATAAAAAAGGTCGAACGTTTAGCGAATATTTAAGTAAATAGGTGCAAAATAAAAATACCATCAAAAACAATCTTTCTTTATTTTAACTACAGAAAAATCCTTTTGAATTCACGATAAAAATTGTTCAGAATAGTTTAATAATTCGAAGCGAAAAATTTTATTCTTGTAAATCCTTCTCGGGAGTTCTATAGATCTTCGTAGTGAATGGCTCTTCAAATTTTAAGGCAATCTCATAAATCATATGAACTAAAAGTGTTACAAGTAGACCCGCTGCTTTTCCTTGCAGTAGCGATAATCCCAGAAAAGATAAAGTAGATCCTCGATACATTGGATTTTGACAAATATTAAACGGAAAATTCGTCACCCTCTGTTTCATTAAAATTCCAAAAATAATCTCCGCAATATGTTCCAATAATACCCAATTGGTACATTGACGTCAGAACCAAGATCTGCCCGAATATAATAAGTGTAGCTCCCAAAATTTTTGCGAAGTCATTTTTTAACACTATTGAGTCAACTTGTTTACGCATTGCTTCTTCAAAGTAATAGTTCCTCACCATGCCCAGGGTAAAGATAATCACAGCCAGCGTGTAGCATCCGGTCCTAGGATTTTTCGTCAATTTCGTCAAAAAATGCGTGTAGTATTCCAAGCGGGAGACAATATTCCAAAACATTGGATTGAATATAACGAAGAACAGAGACATCTTGAATGTTGAATCACAGAAATCTATCGAAGACACTAAATCTATCGCCGACTCGTGAAACTTGTCACATTTCTCCACAAAAACTTGCATGGTGACGGTTGACGAGAGTCACACGAATAAGTTTTGACACGACTGAGCCGAAAGTGCCATTTTGCGCATAGAAATACCTTTCGCTCACACATGATAAATATGATCAGACCATAATTATCTATGTCCGGGATTTATCTTCGATTTATTGACTAATTACAAAGCTAGTATTGTATGGTAGGGCGGGGTAAAAACATACTTAGAGTAAACGATATACCAGATTTTATTCTTGTAAAATCCACCCTATTTTATCTGAATTTTAACATGCGTTATTAGTTATTCAGGAGTTTAAATAAGAAGGAAAAATCAGAAGAAAAAAAATGTAAATAGAATGTTATTTTACTGCTTGATATACACAAAGAAAGAAAAATGTTTATGGGTATGGCTCTTGGAGCATAACTTAAGTGCATACAGACACAAAATACGATTTAGTTTTTCTTAATGTTTGCATATTTCCTGAAATGAAATTCTTGACAGCAATTAATTTTATTTCAGGAAACATGTGAATATATGGATATTGGACCACCAGCTCTTATGATCTCTGCAATACATGGGTATTGCAGAGATCATAAGAGCTGGTGGTTTCAGTCCAACTACATTCATTCCATCCATTCCAGACTACTTGAAGAAACTTGAATAAAAATTCGTGTAAGGTAATACATAACTACAGTTATTGGTTGAATATTTCACGGCATTTAAAAATCTTGTCATATAACATTTGAAATGTCTTAGAACATGTTAATCATTGGATTTTGTCAATAGACCCCGCTTTACCCTACTTAATTAATGTACTCTTTGTGTCACAGATAACGAAATAGTAATGTAAACAAGGTGTCAAATGTCACTCTCGTCATGCATGTTATAATGATTCAATGACCCACATTATAGTACTTAGAAACTTAGACATCACGACGCGGTAACCTAATGGTTTCGCGTGGACTTATCAATCGTCGAAGTCATAACAGTCGAAGATTCAAATCTCGCTTCCTAACTAAAACGTAAAACTAAAGTGACAAGATTTCTAAGAGTCACGAACATAGTCTAAACAAAACAAAAGGACGTTACACAATAAAGTGTAATTATAAAAACAAGACTTCAATTACTCACAACGAGACTTGTGTACTAGCTATTGACTGTAATTTTAAATAAACAGAGTGAGTAAAATAGGGTATTATAATAAAAGCTAGCTACGCAAATAAGCCACCTGCGCCTGAATAGCTTACACTTGGGTACAACACAATAATAGCTTTCTGAGCACCCTTCCACTCGAATGGCGTAATTTTCTTCGCTTACTGAAATATTTTGTTCAGGTTTCTCTTCAACCATTAAAATAAATTATAAGTAAATGATTCTTCAAACACTTCAACGTTAATGTATAAGATCCTAAGTTAATTAACTTTGACATTTTTATCAACTAATTTAACAATTTAATAAAAATAATAAGTTTAATCATTTTAGGAGAATAACTTCTACCTAATTCTATATGGTTACATGCCATGTATAAGCAATTACATGCAATGAGGCTCAGGTTCGTTTCTGGATAAGCCTTACGATTCTTCATCGCGTGATGCAAAATCTTATCTTGGTGTCTGTTTGTACTCTTATCCTCGTATGATGCAACATAACATTAAGAAATCTTAATATAAGGAATGAGATAGATGATGAATTGATTGCATCAACCAATGGGGCACTTATTTTTTGGATTGAAAGCACGCTGTGTAACAAATTCTGTGGAAAAAGATTTAAAACCATCAAAGATATTAAGTATACGGAACTGATAACTTCAATGATGTTCAGAAATTTGGTAAGCATTAAAAGAAAAACGAATAAAATAAACACATATTCTTTATTCGGCAGATTACATACTTTGTAGTCGCACACAATACAGCCTATTCCCGATCCCGAGTAATCGAGACGAATGTAAATCGATCTAGGTATTGAAATATAAAACGGAACGTAATCCGATGGAGTCGCGACACAATGGCCGCGCCGCGAACACCCGACGTTGTAAATCTTCCTTTTGCGGTGCCAATGCCAGAAGGTACGCATACATATATACGAGTATCTACTATACCGATGTATGATAAGTTTGCTAGTCTGTTAACGGTATTAGATTCACAGTTGACTAGTAATATGTATATTTCCTCTTTTTGTCCTCTTACTTTTGGGAAGTCCCTAGACTACTAAAACTTTTATTACATCTATAGAGATGAAATAATTTGTTTAATCAAGTAAATTTCATTTTGAGTACTTATCTTCCTCTCGGTAATAAATAGGCTCAATTAATTTGATTAAGTTGTTAAGTTTTAGATAATTTTGATCTCTAATTTGTATTTCTTATTATTTGCTCAGAAACAATATGATATACTTAGGTAAGAAGGCGCGCATCTATTATTTAGTATTGTACATACTCCCCATGCAATAACCATATAAAAGATGCACGATAGGGACGACGTCATTGACCTATCGGACTAAAGCAAAAATAAAGGTATATTGGTTTGTATCAAACATTAAGATCGTATTACCAAACATAACGGACCAAGGTAAGCCTATCAGCGGAGTGCGACAAGACTTCGCACTCAAGAAAGAATGATTAACGGGGTGAAGCGATCCAATGAGAACCCTACACTCGTACTCGAATCGCATTTGTTTAAATACCCATCCATCATGCCTCCCTCAGTATTAAAGAAGTTATTCTGACACATACACAGTGTGGATTTTGTGTATAACACCAATGTGGAAAAGCAAGCGATAATTTTTATAGGGGAACTAGTTACTGCAAATTTACTGAAAATTTAAATGATCTAAAAAATGTCATGAATTACGACGAAGTGAAATATTACACTCATTTTTAAATTACAATAGCTGCGATGATGATGATAATAATGAAATTTTCATGAATTCCTCCGTGACTTGGCTTCGATGACATAAATATATAAATAAATCAAGTTATAGCATGTTACGTAAGGTAAATATAATTATGTAGGTAAGTAAAAAGAAGCCTATAGCCGACTGACGCATCCGAAGCGCTTTTATAAACGAAAACCGTTTAGTAAAGCCTTTTATCGAAACTAGTTACTCGATTGCGGTTAAACAGCCCCCTATGACGCTGTCAGTATCAGTTAATTCGCTAAAAGGTTTTCGCAAATGAACCGTGATAGAAATGAGACGAAGGGTTCATACATTTTATATGATAAACTGAATAGTAAAATAAAATAAACGCATTAAATCCCTTTTTGAGACAGTAAATTTATCTTAGAAGAACCAAGTTTTGTACCTGGAATATTGGATTGAGTAAATGGGTAATCATGGTTAATATATCATGCAATATGAAAAAAAAGCAGAGACGAAATAATCAAAACATATTTTATTACAAAAAGAATAAATACGTTTTAACAAGATCACAGTTCCAACGGTCAAGAAAATCTCACGGGAGAAAACATGTTTGGCCAAAAAAAGAATTATCCTCATTAAAGGGACAATGTTACAAGTAACAAACATCGGGAAGGAGAATATGAATGGGATAATATCTTATAAGGAGATAACAAGGCCGATAACAATACCCTACTTTAATATTTTGTTACTTACAACTCCATAAATGTCATCGTTACGCAAAAACTATAAGTATTGTGGTTTTCTTTGTATTTAGTAGCGGAAAACTATACCTATTTATACATACACCTTTACTTGCGAGGTATATTTAAAACTATGTTTTCAGCAGGCTTTTCTACCTCGAGTTTTTTTTGGTTCTAGGTGAACCTGAGGGTGCTGAAAACCGATGGCCTGACAATATAAAGACGTTTACTAAATGTATGAGTATGCATTGCAATGAACAAGACCCTTTGATAAAAACTAAACACTTACACATTATTTGCTACATATTACTTATTTCTATATGTTACGTTTATAGAGTTTTTAATTGTTATAATATTTCACACGAACACTACAAACACGAACACGAACAAAAAATCCAATGTCCTGATCATTGGATTTTTTCGTAACACGTGCTTATACGGTAGCACATTTTTATACTCTGATAAAAATATATGCTAAGTATACTCGGTCCTTCATACCGTAGAATTGAACGACACAGTACTCCGTATTAGAAAGATACGTGATCAAAATATAGTAAAGGAAAACACCAGAATTTAGTATTCAGAGCCATAACATAAACAAGGTAAACGTTTGGATAATTTAAATTTAATGCGTATATTTTTTCATCTTCATCCTTTATAATACTGGGATCATAAATCCTATTTATTTGACAAGCGAAATCCGGTAAATGAATAATTATGTTCGTTGTTTCAGTACTAAAATACTTACTATATTTGTTTTGTCCACTGTTTTGTAGAGTTAACGTGTACTAAACGAATTTTACATTAAAATTAAGTAAAACATAGTAGAGAAAGGTTTTACCAGAACTTTTGTTACCGAGTATACAAGATTACAAGAGCTTACAAGCTTCGACTTTAGAGCAGCTCGTTTTAGATTTGGTCCATGTAAGCATTAATTTGAAATGAAATATGTTTTGGTAAATTTGACTTACAATAATCAATCAATCTATCATATCAATAATGTTTCAATCTTTTTCTCTTTCTTTTAGAAAGCTTAGCAGTTAAAAGTTAAGTTTGTTATATTATGTAACAAACTTATATATCACAATCTGAAATCGTAGCTAGTTGTATTCCGCTTACTAAGTTTAAACAACCAGACATACATAATGTCTTAACATATACTAAAAACGTAAAAATAACAGATATAAACATAGCCATATTATAATTATACATATGTTACAAAAACATGAGAATTACAAGTAGAGTATTAAATGATTTGGAAATTGCAAGGTCGACCTCTTTTTTATTTTTTTACTTAGACAAGAGATTAAATGTCTTTCCTATGATAGGTACAAATACTGGGAATCAATATCTGTTATTAGACGCAGCCTTGTAACAGAATTTTCCTAAGGTCTACTTTTTGAAGCTCCGCAACGTAGGGCTGAGCCGGGGGTTTAATTCAAAAGCAAGTTCGCCTATGAATTGTGGAGATAGCGCACCGTGAATGTTAACAGCTTCTCGGGGGGAGATCCCGTCTTGGGGTGAATCGTATTATTTGGTGTAACTTTTACGACGGGTTTATTTAGACATTATTTATTGTCGCCGGCCGGGAGCCGCCACCTGCCTCTCATATTTCGTACCAATTACTTAAAGCCTTATTCGTTTTGTTGAGATAGCTGGCAAATGGAAATTTTCGCGAAATAAATTATAATAATGATCCTTCTTACGAGCGATAAGGTTTTTTTAATTAAGAAAGATGTTTACCTTATGCCTTTTTTGATTTATTTGAAAATAAAGTACCTACTCGGTAAGAAACAAAAGGACAAAAACGTTTATGCAATAAATAAGAGTGCCTTAAATCTCGGAACATTTATGAAGGGCCATAACCGTTTGGCCAAGTGCCTACCGAACTCGTTGGCAGCCAGACACAGTAACAACACAAAGAGTTCGCATATGCCATAAGACTATGCGTTACTTAGCTCGCGACGTCTCGCAGTAAAACATTAAACAGGTAGTAAATAGCGCAAGATGCACGCCATGACATGGAAATAAAAAGTTACATCTTGCTCGCGTCAGACAACTGCGAACTGCGAAGATAATTTATGCGAGGAGTTTCGTTTAGGAGCCGTTGTCCGGAAAACATAAAAGCTTTTAACGTCGCCTCCACGATCCTAACACAGATATATATAGGTACCTAGTTACGTCTGTTGCGGTTCAAACGCCATTAACACGAGTGAACGCAGTTAGAGGCTTTTAAAAAAATGGCGAATGGCAGAACTGGCAATGAAGTTTCGATAAATGAGGCTGTAAAATGACCGCTCAAAATGTTTAATCCATTCGATAAGTTTAAGTGCTGCTTTCACTTAGCACGTGTCAACTCGGCTACTATTAATCTTGCAGATGTTACCCGAAACAATTTATTACGCCGACAGCGGAACGTTAACCGCGGCTGGAGCAAATTGGGACGTGGAGATTAGGAGGGTCAACACACTTACAATACACGGTTTAATGTTGAGATGGATGATTGAATAGCACTCTGGGACGTAACTCACCTGGCGGTACAGCGTACGGTCGACAAACGTTCTTAAGCGTAAATATTAATCATCATTATCACCTGGCGGATAATGCCACTAGACATCACTAGACTATATTATTATATTGAATGTCAACCTTCATGACTAGTAATAATAAGGCAAGCAATGACTAGTTACTTAAAAGGTTTAACAAAACTACTAATAATGACATATACTTCCAACATCCACTAGGAGAGATAATATATCTGCGATTATATTTCTCAGCAGATGCGTCTATTGTATGGAGAAGCCGGTGTCCCTCAAGGGCCTCATAGCAAGTACGTTATATTGCGAGTCATGTGTGCACAATTAAAGTTCACGCAAAAGTTGTACGAGCTCTCAGAAGCCTCGCTTTGTAATAAACTCAAACACGAAACTAATGCCAACACTCCAATATTAATTTACTAGCTGCTTAGTCACTCCAAAACTATACCACGCTAAACAAAAGGCAATTTTGGCGCTCCAAATCCGGCAGAACTACTTCCAAACGAGAAAACCATATTACCATTTGTAAATGATCACGAGTTAGAGATATGCTGCGTTATTATTAATCAGCTGAATCGTAAGGCTAAATTACATGTAAAATACAAAGTTGCTAAGATAAAGACCCGAAGCGGCACCATTAAAAAAAAGTAAAATAAAACACATGTTATACACGAAAGGGGCCGATTGAAAATGCATTTTTAAAAATATGTTCTTATATAAGTAAAGTTTGATAAATTTCACGAGATGATTGATAAGATAATTAAGCAGGAACTGATGAACCAGAACGAAATTAAGGAGGCACGGAATTAATTCCGTCGCTTATTACAAATTCAATACAAATTATAATAGGTAGGTGTACTACATAGTAGGTACAGAGGTTATGCGATAGAATCGTATTGGATGTCTTCGTCTATAACGAAAGTAAAAAATCTCATATTTGAAGAAAATATATAGCTGTAGAATAATATCTAAACAATATCTATAATATACAAAGCAAATCAGGTAAAAATAAAGGTATGAAAATAAGTAGCCAATCCGACGACAAGAACAAGGAAATTAGATAAAACTCCACGTCTCGTAACATCGCAAACTGAAACATGGGAAATGTAACGTAATGCCTTTTTACTCATAAAGCACGCCGCAGTCGCGAGCAGAAGTCTAGTGGATAATGTCTTCTCACTGATGCTAAGAAACAGTTATTGACGTCTCGAGACGTCATAAAAATGTCGTCGCCACTACTTCGCTCTGTCTGCGGAACAACAGCGCCAACGGAAAAATGACGACGGCGCATCATAGACACTTGCACTTAGTTCATAAGGGTTCCAGATAACTGTTCGCAATGTAGCCTTAGAAACATCTCTACACGAGTGAAAATAATTGGCATGTGATGTCACTGTATCGCTAGTAGTAGGAACAGGAACTCATTAAGACTAATTGCGAGATTAGAACTTTGTACTCGTATACAGTTCGTTGGTAATATTTGGGCAATGTGACAATTCTACTCCATGGGCGCTTTTTCTCTAAGAATTTGAGCCGTTCTTACAGTATTCTAAGGTAATGATCAGAGTTCATGTTTTTTGTTGGTGGATGGTGATAAATCCTTCATCTAGGTGAGTGGGTTTCTTTTAAAACGCCTTATGGTGGGGGACATCTTCGTGCAAGTAAAGCTCCAAAATCGGGTAGATTTATATTCCGACGAACTAACGAATTTCGCTCAAAGAGAATGGATGAGTGAATGTTTGATTTGACAGGTCTTCAGGGCGCAACGCGAGTACAGTAACGGAGAATGTGGCTTGTGAAAAAG
>DWTF01000828.1:0-10401 GCA_018250225.1 Udranomia kikkawai
ATACGATACAAATACCTATAGTACATACATTTAATAAAAATATAGTATGTAATTTTAAAAAATAAAGCTCGTTGGCCTATCACATTTTTGAGAGACTAGTCGTATAGATGTTCCAGTCTAAAAAATTACGCCCTCCCAAAGTCTTTACCCACACATGCAACTTTTTATAAGCCAATAATATTTCTATAAAAAGAACAAATCACGCAAACTGCCAGTTTTGTTGACCAACCAATGCATGCAATTAAACATCTTGAAATATTATTCATCTATTTACTAAAATCTATAAAATTGCACAAGGACAATTTCGTAGCAAATTATTCTGAACACATACTTACAAGTTGGGCTCTATCCTATTCTGCAGTGTAAAGGCAAATACTTGAGCGCAATGCGCTATACTTTTATTTTGCTATCGGCTTCAAAATTCCAAAGTTACATCTTTTTTGTTGAACTAATATTTTTATTTTTTTACAAAAAATAAGCTACACATTTTTCTTTTAAAGAGATCTTATTTTAAGATCTTAAGGGGATTTTCTTTTTTTAGAATGCTTACATTATATTTAAAACAAGGAAAGAGGTGTAATGTAAATGATTTCGAACTTCAAATTATAACATTTTATGAAGTAGAGTTGCCTGTTGTTCTATTTGAAAATGGAACAGAATTTTTCATGTTTGGGATTTATCATATTTCGAATTATTGCGTAATCGTATTAAATGTTCCGCCGATTTTCTAACGAACAACCAACTGTATTTTTGTTTCTGATTTCGTTCGATTCATCCTCCTATCCCACGCGAATGTTGAACTCGAAATGAATGGTTTGGAATATTTTTGTTTTATTATTTATGTACGTCATACTATACCGCAAGCAGTGACGTCACAGAACAACCTTTATTATACGTCATACATAGAGTTTTAAACTATCGCAAATATTCAAAGGTCGCCGGTTTAAAGTTCAATACTGATTCATCCCGGTTTTTTCAATGTTAACGATAGCAATCGCTGAAATCAGTGACTTATAATGACGTCACGGGGCTATTTTTACTATCCATACGTCACGCATAGAATAGTAAAACAACCGCTAACTGTGACGTCACGGGACCACCGAGTTCAAAGGCCCACAGTGCCAGGTGCGAACATGTTCCTTTTTTGCGATCTTTCGATTTTCAACGCTGTCGATCACTGAAATCGGTGACTTATAATGACTTCACGAGACTATTTTTATTATCTATACGTAAAATTACTGCTAACTGTGACGTCACGGGACTAAGTTCAAAGGCCCTGAATGCCAGGTGCGAATGTACTGCTTTTTTCCGGTCTTTCGATTTTCATCACATTGCCAATCAGTGAAATCGCTGAAATTACTGACTAATAATGACACCAGAGGGCTATTTTTATTCTACATATGTCACACATTCAATAATAAAGTTACCGCTAACTGTGACGTCACGGGACTAAGTTCAAAGGCCCGGCGTGCCAGGTGCGAACATACTGCTTTTTCCCGGTCTTTCGATTTTCATCACATTGCCAATCGCTGAAATCGTTGACTTGTAGCGGTTATTTTAGTACCGCAGCCCTATAAATAGCCGTAGAGCGATTGTGAAAGATATTTTTGTTTAGTTTACCACAATTGTAGAGGCGAGTGAGTTAAAATTGAATCTTTCCTAAAAATAGTAAACACAATTACGGCAATTGAACTGACTCACATCAACGTAAAATAAATATAGCGATAAAAGTTCATTTACATCGTTTCTGTTTGTGTAATAGAATTTTCGGTCATTTTTATAATTTTACTACAACAATATTGTTGAAACTGAATAAATATTTTTAAGTTTGAATTATAATGTTTTGTGTACGATATATACTTATAACATTTTTCAGTAGTATCTTAAATTAAAATCTTGAAAAAATGTCTATAGAAATAGAACCTAGAACTAGAAATGCGACTGCATATAATTAATACTGCTGTAAATTTTCCAATATTCTATATTCTCTGAATGGTTGGTCAAATTAATTATGTACGTAACTCTTCTCATAATAGATTGAGATTGGCACTAAGGTATGTTTGGGTTGATGCGATTTATACACTGAAGATAAGATAACGCGTAACAATTCGAAGATAGAGGAACGCGGACGTTCACATTTCAAGTCACATGGACCTTTTATAACTTTGAGGTTGCAAACGAGCATGCAGTCCACCTGATGGTAAGTTACTGCCGCCCATGGACATCTGCAGTCAACCCAAGACATTGAAGTTTCTTTAGGTCAACTACAACTGCATTGCTACCACTGAGGACTAAGTTGGAACGAAACGGTTACGTATGTCTCCCTGACCACACCCTTCAAACCATAATACGAAATACCAGGCAGAAATAGGTGTGGCGGTGATGCCACCGGAGTGGAACCGTAAAAAGTTCTACCACCTTGGAACCTACGTAAACGACGTGATAGGTGAAAGAATCTTGGCGATTTTTATTTACCTTATCTTATTATTTACTATCTGTACCTCGTCTCGCTTTTCTTTTGTTTAAATTAGTGTTAATACTATCGAAACCGTTAGTATTATGTCGGTTTTCACTAGTAGGCGATGTCTAAGTGTAATGCTTTAATATTTATGTGTTTATTTCACATATTGTTATGTATATATTTCATTAGATTTTTTAAATAGAGTGTTACTATTATATCGTAGGTCACTAAGAATTAAGGCATTATCGTTTTCCTAACGTAAACGCACAACTCTTGATTTAAGAAAAGATGTAATAATTTTTTTCAATCGAATCAAATATGATTGTTTGAAATTGTTACTTCTATGCTTAGTAATAGCTAAGTATTAAAATATTTATACAGTTTCCCAGTGTCAGTGAAAACGGGAATTGGAGTATTATTGTGCGGACACGTTTGACATAATGTTTCCAATACCGGTCCGGTTATAGTGCCCGGAATTCCGTTCACCGGCCGCCGGATATCCTTATGAAAAGATCGAGAATTTTAAAGTTAATTTATTGACACTAATTACATTACAAAGCGAAATAGAAATAGACACAAAATTAATCTATGCAATGATAATAGTAATGTAGCTGATTGTTCCAAGTTATAGCTGTATAAAAATGTAGATTTATGACAGATATTTAAGTCTTCAAGACAAGATATTTTTTCATCTTTGTGTCTATATCACATACAAATCATTTCGAAATTCAGTGGTATTCAGTCAATTAATACAACAGGTAATTAAAAAATCGTTTAAAGATATTTGGTGCCGTCAACTGTAGCTTAATTTTTTATACAGTTTTACAAGGCGTTTGTACCATATTGGCAAGTGTAACTTTTGATGTTATTTTTATTTACTATACGGGAATTAAATGAAAATTGTTTCGATAATATACGAACATCCATCCATTTAACATCAATGTACTTTGTACCATCGACCGACCATCCTATTGATCGACAACATTCGCATGAACCCAAAAAAGCAAGTACAAAACGATAAGCCACCACCAACAACGACCAACCAACACGGCCGTTCAAAATCGAATTGATTTGATTAAAATGTCGCGCCAACACGCGTGCATACCTTCTAATAAATTAGCGACTAGTACGAAAACATCAATTGATTTGAATACGCCACGCAGCGTGTGGCGCTAGAGCGAGACGGGTGCACGTCTGTGCGCTCCGTCTGCCGTGCTAAGGACGGTCGTTGGCCCCGCGGTCGGCGAGTGAACTCCCAATACGTAGTTATATTTATTGTGTTACTCTGTTACTCTCAGTACGCCGATGTTCCGATACGAGCCAGATTAATTCGATCGGGCCCCGTCTTACGATTAGTACACGATTGATACTGTTTCAGCCGCTGCGGTTTATGGTTCACGTTACGTTACCAGATTGACTTTATTTGTTTTTTTTTGTTGTTTTTGTTGTTGTTGTTGTGAGGCGGTTGGCATCTAATCTGTTCCGGACTGTATGAATGATCTGATATGCAGTTGTTGAGGGGCGACAGGATCGAACACAAAGGCACGTAAGTGTTGCTTGCTGAGCTCGCTTCTTGTTATTCACAACGTTAATACGTGTAAAACGTAATTTTGTCAGTGTATTTATAGTCTTTATTGTATACTCAAAATAACAAGCGATTAGGTGGAATACTATTAAGTAGTATTATTCAAAATGTATATTTTATAATTGCAATGCAATAAAAGAAGAAGGATTTGAATCGGGTTCGAATTATTTTTTCAGTCTTTTATATGAATGCTTATTAGAATCATTTCAGAGTTGTAATACAATCGTTTAAGCCGTGCTTTTTACTGCGGACAAATGGAACAAGACGGACTACAATTGATCATCCTGAAAAAAGCATGTATCTAAAAATCACGAGATGACACATATGTAAACGAAAATCGCAAAATTTCTTTAACTATAGGTACTTCACAATCGGCAACAAAAACCGTTCTGACTACATCACGAGATCAGTCAAATAATCGCACTTACTAATTTCATATAGTAAACCCGGACACGTGAAAACTACATCTGACTTTAATAACTAGCTAGGCGATCCCAAAACTACATTACACCGGAAGAATCTAGATAAAAAACCATTGTTCGAGTGACCATGACCACTAATGTACAGCAAATTGGCCTTGTATTACTAATCTCGGGAATGCTAGGAATCGCCTAGTGAATAAAATTATCCACCCACTGATACTGATGTATCTATCCGGGCACGTCTAAGGGTGTACGCAGACGGCTAATATTTAAGCAGAAAAGTGTAAAAACTGTAGTTTGAATGCGTATTTTGTGGAGTTAACATATGCGCATTTTAATACTTACGAGTATTGTGGTTACTGCATATCTATAGCGCCTGTATTTTGATTTTAAAATATCTTATTAAGTCATTTTGTTAACAGTACATTTCTTGTACTCTCTTTTGGCCTTCAAACCAGAACAAATCAGCACGAACACTGCTTTTATAAGGCAGAAATAGTTGTGGCGGTGGTGCCTCCGGAGTCGAGCCGTAAAAAGTTATATTACCTTAACCTGGCAATTGTTTTAGCGGATCGTCTGTATAAACCCTAACACCAGCAATAACTCACACAGAGTCACACGCCCGCTCCCAAGTCCTTCTAACAGAGTTTACTCGCGTTGGTTGTATCTCTAGCATTTTAGCTCTGAAATTAAATTATAGCAGATCGTCTGTCTGGACTGTTGGAATCTATCTGGGTGGATAACAGCGTTATATCATCATATACAGTATCTGTGTTATAGCAGATCGTCTGTGCAGGCCCTAACACCAGCAATACCTCACACAGAGGCCCGGTACAACCCGAGCCGAGCCGGCCAAACACACCCGCTCCCAATTTCTTTTGATTGAGTTTCCTCGGGCCTGTTGTAGGTGTTTATAATATTTTAGTTCGGCAATAGAGCTAGGTACAGCAGATCGTCTGTTTGGGTCCTAATAACAGCATTATCTCACCATATAGAGCAGTGATGGGCAAACTACGGCCCGCGAAAGTATTGACGTGACGAAAAAAAAGGTCGTCAACTTAGGCTGCCCCGGGCCTCAGACGGGGTTAGTCCGCCACTGAATTCTGGCCCTCCTCTAGAATTTCTTGGACTTTGTGGCCCCCCAGTAAAAAAAATTGCCCACCACTGATATAGAGAATCTGTATAATACAATAACTCACGCAGAGGCCCGGTAGAGCCCGAGCCGAGCCAGTGCAAACAAACACGCCCGCTCCCAAGTTCTTCCATTGACTTAACTCGCGCTTGTAATAGGTGTCTGTTGCTGTGTAGTTCTGAAGTAGAGTTACAGCAGATCGTCTGTATGGACCTTAGCAGCATTATCTCACAATATAGAGCATCT
Organism: Udranomia kikkawai; assembly: GCA_018250225.1. Taxonomy (NCBI): domain Eukaryota; kingdom Metazoa; phylum Arthropoda; class Insecta; order Lepidoptera; family Hesperiidae; genus Udranomia; species Udranomia kikkawai. Next base: position 5,847 of record DWTF01000828.1, read on the forward strand.
GTGCTATAGCAGATCGTCTGTGTAGACCCTAATACCAGCAATACCTCACACAGAGACCCGGTAGCGCCCGAGCCGAGCCAGTGCAAACACGCCCGCTCCCAAGTTCTTCTGATTGAGTTTACTCGCGTGTGTTGTGTGTCTGTAGCATTTTATTTCTGCAATAGAGTAATGTCAGATCATCTGTGGGTCTTAATAACAGCATATAGAGCAGTGACGGGCAAACTACGGCTCGCGAAAGTGTTTAATCCCGCCCGCCAAAGATCTATTGATATGCCCACTATTGACGTGACGAAAAAAAAAGGTCGTCAACTTAGGCTGCCCCGGGCCTCAGACGAGGTTAGTTCGCCACTGAATTCTGGCCCTCCTCTAGAATTTCTTGGACTTTGTGGCCCCCCATAAAAAAGTTTGCCCAGCTCTGATATAGAGCGTCTGTGTTATACAATACATCATACAGAGGAGCCCGGAGTGGCCCGGTAGCGCCCGAGCCGAGCCAGTACAAACACGCCCGCTCCCAAGTTCTTCTGATTGAGTTTACTCGTTTGTTGTAGGTGTCTGTAGCTGTTTGCTCGCTGGCTCGATCCGAGCACTTTAGACGCTATGCTATGCTATACATTACATGCGAAAGGACAAAAGTGGCTTTAAAAGGACGGTTGGATTAGACGCCGAGCTATGCTATATACTATTACACGCGAATGAGAAAAGCACCTTTTAAATAAAGTTTGGAATAGATTGGCTTAACGTTTTACACTCAACGCTGATAAGAAAACACTGAAATGAGACATTCAGTTTTACATAGATACATTGAAAGGATAAAAGTGTATCTAAAAGTATTGTTAAAAATTGATTGTCTTAACTTTATGCGCCTAACATTGTCAAGAAACACCGAAAGGAAACGCTTGATTCAAATCACAGTACATTTCAAATATTGGTTTTGCTAATTCCTTGTTCCATAGATACATTGAAGGACTAACAGTAGCACTATATTGACAGTAGGATATTTTTTTTAATAAGCAAGTAGCATGCCAATACATACTTGCAATTTTGTTAACCTTTTCAGCTAAGCTTAAAATATTGTGTTCGGTGTGGGTTCTAGTCAATATACTCGTACAAAGGGGAAGTGAGGATCGAACCCACGACCTCTCGATCATAAGACTGACCCACACCCATTGGGCTATTGCCACTTCTTACTTAAAGTTTCTTCTTAATAAACTACTGCTACTATTAGTCTATTTATTAAGAAGCTATTAATATCAATAATCCCCCATTGTTACCGGGAGAGACTCATATACTTTGACCTTACCATAAAATCAATGTCAATGTACCTTCATAATAATAGGCATGTACTTGCTTCAATTGTCACAATATTACGTATACATTACTCACCGCGTAATTTCTTCAGGTCTTTGAACTTGATATTCATAATTTCTCATAAGGCTATGATTACGTCAGCTCGCACCGATATCACTAAATTCTTTGCACTGACAAATACTTGAACTGCCTAAAGTTTGGTCAACCACCTGTAAAGGGAAACGAACGATAAGAAGGTCATCGATACTTGATAGTTGCATCATATATCGAATATATGTTGTATATATGTTCTTATGTTGCGTTTTCTAACGAAACAACCTGTGTCGCTAGTGTAAAGTTATGTAGCTCTTATAGCTTAATTACATAAGTATGAAATCTTGTTATTTATAGTCTGTAGAATTTATTTTTTAATATTATGTGTGGACTGACAGCAGTACGAGGCAGTAATAGGTGATATGCTTAAATCAGTCAATCTCTGACTAGGTCAGAGGTACCTACTAGAAAAATAAACGCAAAAAAGCCTTTTTGTGTGGACTGACGGTAGTACGAGATATTCTCTCTATCTGTAAGGTCTGCATTCATGATACGCATAAATCAATCAGTCAGTCAGTCTCTGATCAGGTCAGAGGTACTAAAAAAAAAACAAAAAAGCCCATCTTTGTGTGGACTGACGGCAGAACGAGAAATTCTCTCTATCTGTAAATGCCGCGTATGTGATACGCATAAATCAGGGATCTTGTTAGAGGAGCTCCGTGCATTCCCATACAAATTCGTCCTAAGTTGAGAACTAGGCACGTTGGAGAGACATCCGCTTCCTCATATCTTCAGCATTAATTGAATGGCTTCGATTTATTCATTTATGGGATACTTAGCATTTAAATGAAAATCCTCTCAAGACATTTTCAATCAGCTCTTAGTTCTAACTTAATAAGTCCTAGATCTTGTGTTGAATGATAGATTGGAATAGTTATTTTATTAACTAGCCAGGATACTGGATAACGATGGTGTAGATTGATAATATAATAGTTAACTGCAGCCAGCATTTTTATTATATTCTGTTTCTAAGATATAAAAAATGCAAATGTCAAAGTGTCTGTCAATATGTAATACAGTTTCTTGTCCGTTATTTTTCCACGATGTTTAAAGAGAGTAAAATTAAAATTAAAAGCGCCGTAAGTTGTTTGATACACGACTGGTTGTCAACACTCTTTCATAATGTAGTCTTCGCGTGAAGTATTTGCATAATGTTATTATTACGATATTGCGTCCGCTGTTCAAATATCTGACTGCCGTTCGTTATAAAAGTCGCACACGTCAAAACGTTGGGTGTCTCGTTGCACGTACACACGTGTATGCACTTGCAGATGTTGTGTCCACGTCTTCTAGTGATTTAAGGATAATTAAGTTGTAATTTGAACATACTTAATAGGACTCAAAAGTTTTACTCTGACACATACGAGTGTGAACTTGCAGATTTTGTGTCCACGTCTTCTAGTAATTTTAGGATAATTGAGTTGTAATTTGAACATACTTAATAGGACTCACTTGCAGATTTTGTGTCCACATTTTCTAGTAATTTTAGGATAATTGGGATATAATTTGAACTTAGTTAATATAGTTTGTTCTGTTGATGTCAGTTACAAGCAACATGCTTAGATACATGGAAATCCAAGAATCAATATCAAAACATAACCAACTGGAAACTAACGTATTAGAAAGATATAGAAAAAAACGGGAAATAATAATATGTCACTTCAGTACCACGGGAAGTGTGGATATTTCAAAAACACATTTGTGTTAACTTACACAAATAATTTGCAGAAGATCTGAACTGAGTATGAGTAGAATATGAGTGCTGGACTCTCCTTATATTTTGAGTCCTTACCCGAGACCTCTGAAATTTACTTGCGAGTAGAACCGTTGCAAGTGATCGCAACTCCCTAAAAATTAAAAAAATAACTGACCAAAATAAGGGGAGCTCTATACACCGTGTGTCAAATTATAACTAAGTTATACAAATACCTGGTCTGATAACAGACTGAAAATAAGGGATATACACCTAGGTGTGTAGATCCCCTGGGTATTAAATAAAAACTCAATCGCACATCTAGATACCTGGGTCTGATAACGTCCTAAAAATAAGGGTAAGCCTACACCTCCTGTGTTTATGGTTTCGTAACATTACAATGATGGCTGTGGCATGCATGAGTCACGGCCGGCCAAGTTCATTGTCGCCGACCGAACTTGAACTCACTGATGATCTCACTCCACTGATAGCGATGTGCTATGCGATCTGTTAATTCAGTAATATCGAAAATACGCGATACGTGGGTTCAGATAACCGCGTAAGTCGAAATCGTGAAAGTCGGGGTGCGACTTCTCATATGATATTTTTTGTTTTTTTGAGTAGAAATCATTATGTCTACATAACAAAGGTCAAAACTAACTAACGTCTAACGCTCAAACAAAGTCGGCAGAAAACTGCCAGTGCTCTTTTAGTAATTCTACGTAGGAGTACTTTCCGAATCCTTGCGTTGCATGCTTTAGCAAATAATGTGCTATGTAGTGATCGAGTATGGAAGACCCTTCCTATCTGTACGTTTCTATAATCTGTTTATCATTTATCTCAATAAAAAGGTTAAATTCCTGACCGTTAACCCATCGCGCGGATGGTCAATCAATTTTGTCATCGACATTATGTTCTACGACCACATGTGCAGTTTACACTATAGAATAACAGTTCACAACTTAAATAAATTCCGTTACGATTGATCTATAACGCGTTTACCATAACTCTTAAATAAATACAGGTACCTATAGTTTCTGTCAAGCCTTGGTAAAGCTCTTAATAAACGCGTACACAGATATAGTTTTTGTCAAGTCCTGGCTTCTGTGGGCTACATGCTAATTTGAATATGTAGATGAAGGCCGGGCACGCATGGCAGGAATAGCATTTTTTCGCGACGGCTTCTGCATCTTAACTGCTGCTCTGAAAGAGATTCTTAAGGAAAATACACGAAACAAATGTACCTACCGCGCACTGAACAATAAAAAGCAAATACAATTTAATTATACATATATGTATAATAATTCCATTTTTATATTTTTTGACAGTTAATAAAAAAATATAATGTTTGTTGATTTTTTTTTGTGCGTTGTGAGTGAATGTCTGATAATATAATGAAATAATTATATTAATTAATTATTTTACAGCGCTTATGTTATTATTACTTTGAGAAATTACCTT
>DWTF01000829.1:0-10400 GCA_018250225.1 Udranomia kikkawai
AAAAAAAATTAAAATTATCCTGTCCAGGATTTTTTTAGGCAACCCATTTTTAATGTATTACCCAATGTACTAATTTCGTTATAAAATGAGTTCCATTCTATTACCAGCTCGGTGTAGTTCGACTTAGCTTCGGATCTTCTACTATAGGAAATGTTTTATCACCTCCGAAAATTTTTCGGTAAATCTTTGATTATGAGAATCTATATTTTATATCCTTTTTTTCAGCTCAACAAAAGCGTCCATGGCGAAGAAATGCCGTATGTTTTGGGCATTCCGCTAGGTGGCGCTAACAGTCACTTCCATTCTGAGTACACTCAGAAGGAGAAAGTTGCTGAGTGAATTTGTTATGCGGTTGTGGACCAATTTCGTGAAAAATGGGTATTTACTCAATATACTTTATCGGTTTATAATTACTATATCAAAATATTAAATTAATATTACTATAGTGCTAACATGTTTAGCCTACAAGTCGTATGTCATTTGTTTTGTTATGCTATGAAGATTAATATTAGCTTTTCCCGAAAATGTAGTCGATAGACTTTCTAATCTTAAATGCGCGTTTAGCGACCATGCCATACGCATACGAGACGCGAGGGTTTTTTACGGCGATATTTCCCTTGTATGATGTCTTAAGAGGCATTACTAAGATTTCAACTTGGGGCAAATGTAGACCTAATAAGTACACGACTTGTTGTGGTTATTTACTGTTAAATGTACTCCATGTTACTTTTCTACTTCCAACATTGTTCAAAAATTACATGTGTATTCTGAGGACCTGGTTCTGTATTTAATCAAATGCGTATTTCCAGGTCACCTAACACACAGAGCGTCAACGAATACTATACATTCGATAAGAAACAATGGAGTCAGTACAACGTGGAATGGCCCGAGTACACAGTTGAACACCAGCCTTATCTGAGGATAGGTACGCGTCTTAGTGTTTTGAAGGAGAAATATATCGACGGAAGAAAGCGTAACTTCATTTCAACTCTCACTTGAAATATCTCATTTTAGATTTATATTTTATTTTGATGTGATGATGTTACAAACAAAGATTTAAATAGTTAGATACGTCCTTGCTATAATGCGACCGCGCCGAAATGTTTTCACCGTGAAATGAGTGAGCTCACCCATTAAGATGAGACAGTAGCTTGGGATTGACTATGATAAAAATCACCATACATTGGAATAATACGTCACAAATTTAAGGTGTCAGGGCGTAATTATTTAAATCTTTGGTTACAAACATTTTGTAAGTTCGAGATTGAATTCGGCCCAGTGGTTCTAAAAATACTCTGCTTCTAACCCTTTGCTTATCTGCTGGCATCTGCTCTATGCGTTCTCTAACCCAGGGCTAACAATAGGAGATTAGTCAAGAAACAATGATCAAAGAATATTTTATTTTCAGATATGCCACCATCCATCAGCAGCTTGTATCGTTCCAACTACACCAACTTCTGGATAGATGCGCTACCGAGGAAGATGAGCAGATACGTAGTGGACCCTCTATTCCAGTTCACCCTTGCACCTGCGACCTCCACTCAAAGACCAAAGCCTGCGTACGTCCAGCCTCAGCATAGAATCACTGGTAATATTGTAGTTATTTTTTATATATAACTAACTTCTCGCTCAATATATTGCTTGCGTGGACTTTCTGATAGTTTATCACTTAATAAAGATACCCTAGTAACGCTATCTTCCGGTGAAAGTCCCATAGTTGTTTGAGACGTTCTAAAGATAACTTCTGTCAACCGAAAACAAAGAGAGGCAAATTACCGCCTAACTAATAAAACGTTAATTATTGGAGCAATTTAGAGAAGTATCCTTCAAATTTTCTTTGAGTGTGGAGAGACGCATCATGCCTAGCAGTATGAAATGTAAAAGGGTTAACGGGAAGCACAGACAAACATTCCTTTTGTTGAAAATACATATAAAGAGGGAATACGAATTACGACGTAGCTTTTAACTGCGAAAACGCCGCATGGTATGCTGAATCATTTTGTTAAATTAGCAATTACCAGATGCAACAGTCATAATATTGTTATTGTTCACCAAAACAATGTTAATTACATTGCCATGCATATCTTGCTTAACAAAACAACCTCCTTACCATTATTCAGCTAAAACAATACCAGGGGATAAAACGAATGAATCGTGCGCCAAGCGCGTCGCGTCTTTAGTTAACTAATCTCGCTTAATTAACGATCAAGTTAGATAATATAAACAGATTATATGCCAAACAAATTGTTTGAAATTGAATTCAGTTCGATTAAAGAAGCCCCGACATTTACTTATTATTCGATATTATTAAATGTGTACAATTAGAAAGATATAGGAAATAACGCAAACGAAGTTTATAACAAAAATACTTTCCGAAAAACTGTTTCAGTAACCTCATTTCTCATATTGTAATACTTCACTTCCTTAAAAATACTGTAAGGCTCGGTCCGTCAGATTAGAATGATAACCATCTCGCAAGAAACTAAATAATCCTCAGACAACAAAACACGCATTACTCACGGCCAAAACATGAAATGAGCCGTGCCCCGAAACGTCTACGTCCTGAGATAATAATCTCTTTTGATGAACGCTGTATTCAGAGGCTGGGTTGGAGCTTGGGTTGACCCTAGTTTGTGGGGATTTGCAAATAATATATCTTTTGGTAGCGAGTCCTTTGTCACAGATTTCATTGAAATTCTAGCAGCAACGAATATTATCGCAAGACATTTTAAATGTATTTCGGTATTTCAAGACGACTTCTACAAGACTAATGCTGATGTAGATTAGTTTCAGCACATAATAATTATTTTTGAGTATTAGGGATAGCTTTAAGACGGAAAAAATATTTAAACGGAATAACAATTGTTTGTATAGCAGAATATTATTAAGGAAAATACTGTTCCACACGTTTACGCACATTTTGATTATGTAATTTACGTCTCTCGTTTATTATTACAGATCCCATTAGAAAAATATGGGCACCGCAGGTTGTAAATCCACCGCACTATAGCCCACCGACCTACGGGAAAATGCGACCGTACTCGCCGCCGGAACAGCGTCCGGACACAGATATGATTTACAAAGAAATACAGTCAATAAAAACGCCATCACGACCCGTTCCGCCTAGCTTAATGGAAAAAGCCATACATACGACCCCGAAACCGACCGTAAACATGCCCGTAAAAACGTCCAGCGCCACCATAACACTCATTATCTCTCTCGGAGTGCTATTTCTTGCTGTAAACATCAGCATATGTGCAGTGTTGTATTTCAAAAAGCGAAAACTTCGATCCCAGGAGCAGACGTTCCCAAATACTCGACATTCGCGCGCCGAAATAGGTGAAGTGGACGTAATCGGCCAGAAGAGTTCAAAAGAAGACAAGAGCGCTTTGCAGTCGTTCAAAAATGGCTGCAGTGTCATTAAGTCGATGAGTTTTAACAAAATGCGCGCAAATAGTAAGAAGGCTAAAAAAGAGGTTTGCAAAACTCCGAAATCGGATGATTCCGGCGGTTTCAGGGAACGGTTTCAACTGAGGCGACATTTGTCGACTAGTACTTTAGATGCGCATACGAAAGTGAGGGATTGGATAGCGAATGAAGTCATGCATAGATGTTCGCCCGCCATATTGCGAAAGTCTAATTCGGATTTGAACGACAAAGCTATGAGTGTAGCGAAACCTTTTACACGTTCTGAAGAATTGTTGTCCGACTCAAAAAAATCCAAAAAGGAGCCATTGAAGGTTAATGAAGATTTAAGTCCGAAAGTTCTTGTATCTAAGAAATCGAATCTTACCCAAAATAAAACATCCGAAAAAACTACATCTACGTCAGCGTTAGACTCTCATTCTTCTATAGGAAGCAACAAACACTCTTTAAATAGCAAGCATACACAAAAATCAAATGATTCCTTAAAAAGTAAAGGAAATGAAAGTATTAAGTCTAAGAAAGTTTCAGTAGCTATAGATGCTACTCCAGCCGCTAGAACCAACTCCATATTAAACCAAGAACCCATAGAATTTTCTAAATCTTTTGAGTTGAATGAGCCAAAACATTCCAGTATAGACATAAAACTTCAAAGGTCTAAAACTGAAACTGATTCCAGCACAGATATCATTGAAATAAAACCTCCAAAACAAGACGAGAAAAAAATATTTACGAATATGGTAACATTGTCTTTAGAGCGTGACAGACCCTTGAAGATATCTCATAAGCATTCCTCGTCAGACCCCGTGACTGATGTAAATTACGATATGATAATGAAACAAATGCAGAAGGACGCAGAAATTGCCAATATACTTCCACCAGTTACGTTCAGAAACGACATAAACATGACTTCACTCGACGATAAAACGCAAGTGCAGCCTTTGTCCGCTGAAGAGTCTTTACTTACAATTAAAAGACGAAACTTCCCTAAAGTACTGCCAGACTTGCCGAAAGCGCAGAAAAGATTGTCTTTGCAACCAACAACATTACAAACTTTTCGCAGCTACATGGGGAATGCTGAAAGTCAGTTTGATAGACCAAAAGTTCCACCACAGCCTCCGCCACGAACTACAAGTACATCCTTGGAACGACGGCTCGCTTATAAAAATACAAAACCGTTATCATCATTTGATGTGTCAAATATGAATAAAATACCAGAGGTTAAGAACTATGAAAATATCGAGAGTTTATCTCCCTACTCTGAAATCAATCAATCTTATATTATCAATAGATCGTTTGAGGCAACTCCAAGCAAAAATGATAAACCTCATATCGTTACAGTAATACCAAGTCAAGTCGTCAAGGATAGGGAATATCCAAAAGTTATAATTGCATCTAGCGATATGCCTAGTACGCCAGAACCAAAAATTGTTATTAAACCATCACCAAGTCAAATAGAAATACCGTCTAATGTCCCTAGAGTACGGTTACCTGATGACTTTCATTCTGCATACGACAGGGTCAGTAACATCTTTTTCGTCGTTTTGTTCAGATGAAGATGTTGATGATGAGATTGATGATGAATTGCTTGATGATCTCGCTGAAGACGACCTTATAAAAGAATTAGTCGGTGGGGTTGAATCCCCTACTGAAATGGACGTCTTAGATTCAAAGGGTCCAGAAACAATATATGAGAAAAAGTTGGAAATAGTACCAGTTAAACTGAATACAGTGCGTGTACAACCGAGAAGTATGGAGGATTATGTGTGCATATCAGATTTACGTTTACCAGAAGTAAGCGACTTTGAAAAAACGGCTCAAATCAAACCAAATTTTGGTTTAAATAAACTTTCGCATAGAAGCGAAAGTATTAACAGGCCTCCTGAAAAAGCTGTTAAAGTGAAACAAAAACGAACGATGAAATCATCACTTCTGAATAGAGGTACAAAATCTAGTCGAAGTGGAAGTGCTAAAAGTAAAAGTGACTCTAGTAGTTTAGAACATTCTAATTCCGGGTCATCTAATGATACAGAAACAAGTACGGGGACTGTGAGAAAAGTGGATGTAAAATAAGTTTTAAATTTAAGTAAAGTTAAAGTAATCACTTCAAATATTTAATGATTTGTGTATCATTACCGCAACCTGAAGTTATTTTAATTAAAATATAGCTGAGATATATTTCAATACGATCTTACCATTCTTAATATTATGACATTGATATTGCGATTTAAATCAGCTTTACCAATTGAAACCCGAAAATTAAAATTCCATCGTACTAATGGAATATTCCAATAATGTTTAATGGATAAATTCCAGAGCGATTAAAATTATTTCTACACTGAAAGCCAATTTTGAATACAGTTGCGGATATATTTTATGAGACTGTAAAATTTTAATATTTGAGGTGATTGCGTGGAATGACCAAATGTAGGTAATAAACAAAGTGCCTTGTAACTAGGAATTTGCATTTGAAATATATAGAATTTGATACGAACTGTACTTGTTGTTTAACTTAAAACCTATCGAACGTAACTCATTAACCTTAATCTTCCGCTTGTAGTTTCATTCATCAATGTGACATCACATTCACTCAACCAAAAATGTCTGAACCTTTAGCGATATAATTTAGACATGCTGAATGATATGTGTATTATACTATATTTGTGTCTTTATACAATTTTGTTCACCATAGATCTGCCTAAGTATATCACAATATGTCGCAATTAAGAACCATAAAGGCTATATTAATATGTATTTGCCACCAAATAATTCGCTGTAAACTGTATTTTCCACTTGAAAAAATCATTATTGGCACCAAAATTAAACTCTGTGTTTTGTATCGCCTCTAAATCTTGGTACAAACTGTGTTAGCAGAATTGGCTTTAAACTGATTTTTACTAAAATGCTTATAACATTCACGCGAATCATAAACTAAATGTTTCCGAGGAGAGTGTTCAAAAGCGCTTGAAATGCGGGTATATTTATGAAATGCTGCATGTGAAATATTATCACCGCAGAGATGAAGATAGAAGTAGGTTAAATTGTGTACTAAAATATATGCATTTTAAACGTACCTACATAAAAATTATTAATATATCTGTGGTAAAAACCAAACGAATACTTGGAACGAAAACATTGGTTCTGAAGACGAGTATGAATTTTAAAAAAGTTTGATACTACTATGTTATGTTTTCCAGAATATACAAAGAAAACTATCATTAGCCATCCGAAAACCGACAAAAACGCTGCAAAGTTGTAGCGTTTTTGTCTATTAATCCATCGTATTAAGTCATCTATTAATTTAGATCCGTTCATTTTTAACAACAACATTTTGTATCATAACCCGTAAGTACTCCCAAACAAGTACATAACTTAACCTGTACATAAGTAGTCGCTGCCTTAGATGAACCATGCTATAGAGGATCCTTGAATCTGCTTCAAACCTTAAAACTAGAATTCAACTATATAAAGTCTTCTCCAATAAGGCAAAATTGCTACTAGAACAATGGTGGTCAAGAGATTCATAAAAGTTCTACTACCCAGAGTAGTTTTTAATATAAAAATAGTAGCCATTATACATGATAACACTGTTACTAACAAAACAGAAATAAAAGACTTGAAAAATAGCTACAACTCGGAGTGTGACGTTGCATGGAACAGATAATTCTCCATTAAAAACTGTAACAAAAAATACGGTTAAGAGTCCACATTATTTTAAAATGTCGCTGCATCTGTACTACACAAGAATGAACTTCGAAAATTCGCTTCAAGTTAATACATTTTGGACTGGAATTTTAATAATATTCTCGAGGACCATAAACCAGCGGCAGTGGAGAAAATTGCTGAAAGTGTTTAAAATGCAAGTTTATTCGGGGCCCGAGGCGGAGCGCAATATCTTGAAGCGATAAATTCAGTGGAATATACGTATAATGATTTTTGTTCCAACGTTTAAATATTGCTGTTTTGTTGCCATTTTAAATTTCATTTAATTCGTCCGAGCACAGTTCGAATTCGCTATGAATATGTCTATGTCACTTACTAAGTTGCGAAGGTAATCAAAACAGCGGTAAAAAAAAAATTGCAGAGAAGGATTTTAAAAATGATTATGTATTGAGCATTTTTTCAATGTGTACGTTATTAAAAATTAAAGCGGAGAATCTAATTAACCTAAAAAACCTAAAATTTTGCTACAAAAACACAATTGGTATATTTAACCTGTCATAAAATGTTTTTGGTTTCAAATTGTTTAGCTAATGATATCTCCTTATAATTATGACGTTCCGTTTAAGAGTAAACGAATTAAAAACAAAAATATTCATGATAGGTATCTACTCCCCTCCAAAATTGCAGTACAGTACCAGTAGCACCAGGAACTTTTAGAAAAGCTTGTCGTAGTTAATCCGAGAAGGCGTCGAGACCGGAAACGGAAGTCTCGGAACTATCTAGAAAACTTTGGATACCAGACTTGTTTGAGACAATGAAAGTGATTCTTAACAGCTTAAAGTTAAATTAAAGACTCTAGACTCGTCCTAAAGTTATAAACTCGTTTCATTACAACTTGGAAATTTAATATTGCCATGTGGTTGCAATGCACAGAGATAAAAGCCGTGGTCGCTGGCTCGTATTAGAAGGTAATGCGTATAAGGGATTCATAACAAGCTCCGGTTGGCCCTGTTGCTTGTGTAGAGAACTTATTTCAACATCTGGCTGCAATCTTCACAGACAAAATAGTAATCACTGGTTTTTATTAAATGGAACATTAAAATATCCACCTAAGGGTTCTAGAGTTTTTCATGACATGTAGAATCAAGATTTAAATATTTTTATTCATTAAAAGGTACATAAATACAATTAATGAACGGCATATACATGATCTTTATCAGTGATAATCATAAAATAGAAAAATAATCTTTTAAGGAAATTGTCTCAGTGTAACATGTGATAGCATGTTTTTGAATTCTTGACTACATATTCATACATTTGTACGATGCATTTGCATCGTTTCCTAATTTCTATTGCAGAGGTATCATAATAGTTTATGTTCTATTGATACAGCTGCTTGATGAATGTGCGAATATCTCTCAGACTCAGGTAAATGAAAGGAGAATCCGACTTTTGTCTGAAATCGAGGACTCTCTGGAGCGGGCCTCCGAATGGGGTCGACCTTGTTGAGTTCAACCCCAAGAACATGGGTACATGGGGTTTCTCAAACGCAGCACAAAAATAACTTTACTTGAAAGCCGGCGTTGCATTAGTGATGCCTCTGGTGTTGCAAATGTCCATGGGCGGCGGTGATCACTTAACATCAGGTGACCTGCTTGCTTTTTCGCTTGTGATGTGAGTCATATGTGGCACGTCATTCCTTTATTCCAAATTGCTACTTTTGAGGACTAAATTAGAACGCATCCTTTAAGTGTGACCCTTACCACACCCTTTAAATTAAAACGAAGCAGTAAGAACATTGCTGTTATTAGAAATCAAGTTGAATCAAAAATGTTCTACCATCACAGCAACAAGTGAATGCTACAACGCAATATTATAATTAATTCTTCGACAGAGCTCAGTCACCAATTGTAACCGGATAATTAGAGAAATCAGATACCACGTAAACTCGGAGATGAGCAAAGTTAGAACATTTCACCCCAAAGAACTTGAAAGTCCCACAAAATGTGCCCAGAACCGCACTTATTCTGGCATTGAGGCTTTAATCATTTGCAATTGAGAGTTCAGGGCGCTGTCGTCGGGAACCCTTAAATTGTAGTTACGGTGTTTGATAAAGGGTTTGACAGTTTATCGTTTGGTATGCCTCAAGGGCCAAGAGAGACGATGTAGCGATAACATAATGGAAACCATGACTGTGTTAGCGCTATCGCAGGTTGATGAAAGCCTCATGATTATGTTGTTGCTTCCATAACAAGTTGATTAACCAGTCGTCCGATGTGTTGCAAAGATTTTGGTAAATGTACGGATCTTGGATCGGAATCTATAGGCAACGTCCTCAACGTCCTTCTTACATTAAATGAACCCCATGAAAATATACCAAAGCTATGAATCTAGCGCTACATATGCTCTTTTGCATGTGATACAGACATTGCCTTATATTAAAATGAGTATATCGTATACGAATATGGGTTGTGCTGGTTATAATAATGCAATGCGTAATAAATTAATAACAATTCCCCCGTTAAAATAGTAATAAATTATTTCACGCAGTGTTGGTTCAAATTAACTTATCAGAAACATTTTTATCTTTCATAATGTGGCTGAACTGCAATAATTTAGGGACGAACAATGCCGTTAAGCTAAATAGCTGCAGATATGATCTATAATGCGGTTTAACGAGCTCGCGGGAAGAGAGTAATGTTTTATTTAGAACGAGCTTTTATGTGCAACTTTCCGCTTTGAAATTTAACTCAATTAACGAATGATATAAAAATATGCGACTCGTTAAAAATGGTTTGTGTGTAAAACTCTGAATTTAATTAACTTTTTTTAAGCTGCAATAGCCAATGGGTAGTGTGTGGTCTTACGATCGAGAGGCCGTATCGACCGGGTTCGATCCTAACTGCCCCATTGCATTATTAATGTGAACTCACTCATAACGAAAGCTTGGCTGGAGGAGTTAACAGAATTACTAGTATGTATTTACGTGCTAGTAGTCTTGAAAAATATGTATCTACGTTTTACTTGCATTTAATTAGCAATATACAGATGAATACGACCCGCTACGAATAAAAAGGTTTATAAGATACGCAAGATAACTAAGATTTAGGCAACAGAGTCTAAATATGCACCCTGGGAGAACTTAGAATTTCTGAACATAGAACATATTTCTTATAAGGAACCTACTTCAGGGGTGGAACACTTGATTTAATTGAGTACACAACTTCTCCAGTTTTGCGACTAAGAATTTTTGTTTCTATATATAAATGTTATTAGGTCTAAATACTTACTGTACATATAAATAAACTCAATGG
>DWTF01000830.1:0-10399 GCA_018250225.1 Udranomia kikkawai
ACTGCATGCTCGTTTGCTACCTCTAAATCGTAAAAAAAATGTTATTGATAAAATACAGTGATTATTAAGCGAAAAATTGGACGCATGATAATGGAAAAATCTCAACAAGTAGGTACTTATACAAGTATAAAGTTAACAATTTTTTTTTTTTAGAAAAAAATATCTAATACGTAAATACATACTAATGTGGTGTGTGGTTAGGAGTGGGCTCACGTCAATATTGACGGATAACGTCAATATTGGGGGATTGAGGATCGAACCCACGACCTTTCGTTAGTAAGGTCGACACTACCCATCGGGCTATTTCCGTCTCATGCTTTTTATGGACGGACCGACGTACAGACGGTCAATAAAGTACTCAATCCCACTTCTCTTCTTCCTAGCAACGGATCTCATAAATGCGTTGCTCCCAAGACTAAGTCAAAACGTTCCACTCCTAAATTACGTAATTCCTCTCGCAAGAGGCAGCGCGAAGGGGTCCTTATCAATTTCCTGAGAGGCTCCACTTTTGACTACCTTTGTTCTCAAGCACTGTATTATCTTCGCCCTTTGTTTGCACACAACATGTTAGCGTCTATTTGGCACCCTTGAAGACTAAGGATGAATGGGGCGTATGTATAACATCATATAAAACGGTAGGTAATTAGTGACGTTTTGTTTTGAATATTGGTTTGTCTTTGAGAGTTTGAGGATTTTAACTCGTTGTTATTTTTAAAAGGAGAAAAGATTTATATTTGACTTGTATATTTGCTAGACAAATTTAGCAGTAATACTCGATACAAAACATTTTATCTCGATATCTATGTGTGAAGATTAATAAAAACACTCTCACGCGACCAAGTTATTAATTAATATATGAAAGCATAACCCATTAAGTATTGTTTGCTTGAATGCTTGTGATATTCTAAAATTGACAGCGGTTAATCACGAAAAAAACAATTAATATTTATAAGAGGGATCACTCTTACAAATGAAATCCATAAGTGTTTGTATGTCTCGAAATCTAAATTAATCTTGCCCCGTGAGGATTTCAGCTTCTACCGATTTTATTTACGAGCATTAACGGCAACGTTTGTGAAGCAACGTTATTTAGCGCAAAACGAATAAAACTGAAAATAACATTAAGGCACAGGTAAGCAATAAACCGGGTAAAACGCCGGGCCAGTCCACCCGCGTTAACCGGTTGCGATAAATAATATTTCTCATTACCGGATACACCCGGCTCTTGCGATGGAAATCGCGCGGTAATCAGAAATTTTCGGACTCATTTCGTGATTATTAACGCAAGTGGACAGAATGAATATGATGCAATTTTGCCAGATTATTCAGAAATGTCAGTGTAATAAGTTTTGAATTGTAGCGCTTGACATTTTAGAGCGCTAGCGAATTATCCATTATAGTGAGCTCGTCCGAAAAAATCAAACAATTCACTATAATATATGAACGCATTCAATAAAGTATAACGTCAATCATTCTAAATCAATTAATTCGTCAATAATGCTAAACATTTGTATGTGGAATAATTAATATAATATCTCATATTTGTTAACATTAATATACCTCTTCGGACGAATCTGCGGACTAACTACTAAGAATACACTTTATTAATTTTTTTATGAACCTACAAACGCGTACTTCTCTACCACATAACTTAAATTTAAACAATAGATTAAATTACTCATCCACGTTATTAACGTCTCAGAAGACCAAAAAAACAAACCAAAAATTCCACCCAAAAAATAAAATTCGTATTTCGTACAGCGCTCTCTAGCGTACGAAAACGCGTAACATTTCGTCAGAACCTCCCCAATCGCAGTCCCGGCATCTGTCGGCGGTTGTCGGGAACCCGGACACAGCCTGCGCCTCCCCTTTGGACCCCACCCCGTAAAGCCTATCGATCGGCTCGGCTACACAACCACGCTAGCCAAAGAGAACACTGCCAAATTCTCTTTAAGCAGCTGGATCATATTAAGAGCGATATCAGGCCTACTCCGATACATACTTCGATCCGAGCCCTCGCTGGTAGCTCAGGTAAGTGACCTCTTCAGCCATCTGCGCTATTTTCGTCCATTCATCCCTGACCCATTCATGGTGACGTAGACAAGAACGCAATTCCATTATAGCTCGTGTGTGGTGTAATTTCGTGACTGGTTCGTGTTTTGTGAATATTCCATGGTGTTTTCGTGAAATACAGTGTCAATGTACCCCTAATTGTTTTAACGTTTCCAGAAAATTCGATGTAGTGAGTCATTGCGTTACGTCTATACATACCTACACCCATAGTATACTTGCATTGCGACAATCTTTATGCATCTTTATGCATTCTATGACGTGTTTCTTTCGCTATACTTAGGTTCGATACAACTTAGCATTGCATTTACTCACCCCTTTTAAGCCCTTTTAAGCGTTGAGTGATGTGTATCGTAACATAATACAATAGTAACGGTACAAGCTCTTATGAGTGCCATCCAAATTTTTAAAACGATTCATAGTTAGAAGCTCAAAATACGTGAGGTATTCTATTATGCGTATAATTAACAAGAAACGATATTCCTTGTGCTGAATCTTGCAACCAACAAAATCAAATTCAACTTAATTTGATTCTCTTAATTAAAGTCTTTGCATTGTGTTCTACGAAGTTATCTTCTGTCTGAGCCAGAGTAAACTGAGCCCTTAGGTAGCAACCTTTGGAATCATCTAATTAACCCCAATAATAACGAATTGAACTGTTCTCAATTCCAGGACGCTGTCGCCGGAGGCACACCAACAGAGAGTACACAGGTTTACGCGCAGCGCGATGACGTCTTCATCGACGACGATGGATCTGGCCTAGAGAGCGACGAGAGTTCAGGTTCCGGTTGGGGGCCAGGCCCGGGCCCCGACGACGAGGACGGTAGAGGATCAGGTGACGCCCCCAACGCGCCAGAGGATGACGAAGACTACGTACCCACTTCGTTCCGTACCACCGCCATTACCACCGAGACGCCGGCTTATCCGGACTACTCTGACGTTCCGGTCGAGCCGGACACCCCGGATACCTCGGTCGCGGATACCGAACTTCCACTCCTACCGCCATTAGTCAAGCCGTTCGATGTAGACAGTCGTGAGTAGAGGCTGAAGCATGCCAGTTTTGTTGCAGTTTGTTTTAGTTCGTCGAACTTAAAATCGTTTGAAATATATTCAGTGATTCCAGTTGAATCCAGCACAGACTGAGAGTTAAAAGACGACTTTGTGCAAACGATTTTATGTTCGCGTATAATTCATAATATTTTTTACATTATTATCAAGGAACTCAATTGTACCTATCAGTGTTAAAGCTTCCGGTTTGCCAAATCTCGTTTCCCCTAAAGTCACATTATTTAACGGATCTGATAAACATAATATCAGCAAAACAATAGATTGAGTACAGTGTAATTTAAACTGTTAACCATTTTTAATTTCAACCGTTGAAAGTATAGACGTGGATAAAAACATTTGCTTAACAATAGTTTGTAATAACAGAGGATAATTACACTGCATTAATGGTGTAAGAGGCGTCACGTTTTAATAAAAGCAAACGCGAACTGTGACACAACCTTGAATTAGTAATTGTGTTATTATCACCTTGCCTCTGCCTACTTGTAGTTGTTTCGCAGTTTCCTCTTAATCGGTGCAATGACTAGTATTCTCTTGAGTCCAAATTTGTTTTACTGTTATAATTATATACACTGTCCATAAGTTTAATAATAATCTTTACTAACCTAACCATACACTGCGAAGGAATTTGGTAAGTATTTAACGGCTTTATTTGTCTCCTTTACTTCATAATTATTTGCATGTTCACTACCATTGTATATGTAAAAATTATTTACCAAACTTTGTCATGGCTCATCATTTTGTATTTTTTTATTCTTCGGGACAGTACCTTTCGCATGTATTATAAAATCGTTATAAGGCCGTCAATAATTTTGTATATCAGAACTAACATTTATGTAATGTTTCATTTTTTCATTACCGTGCTAGAAAGTTATTCCTATTTACATTATAGACTCATCGTTTTTGGTGTTTCATTTGGTATTGTGGTTCGAATCATGCTAATACGTAGATCCCTTCAATCCAATCTAACCCTAATTACTATTTTATACGTAATGTATAAAATGTTGAAGTCTTCGTCATCGAAAAACGTTTCCTTTTCTTGAATAATTCAACTCAATACACAACTTTAATATTTTTTCTAACTTTAACCTTGTATAACTAATTACTAATTACTTAACATCCGTTGTTACGAAACTAAATTACAATGTTCTATATGATCTGGTGCTTAACTATATACTAACATATTTCCGACTAAACTTACAATTACAATTCAAGTAATTGTTCACAATTCTAACAAGTTCTTTAGGAACACAATCGGACCCATAATAATAATTGGGACACAGCCAATTGGCACAGTATGAGACTAAAAAGCAACTTGCTATAAAATTCCAGCTGGGGTCCCGTCAAATACTAACCAAGGTAACGAGGGTGCTGGCGAGCCGCGCGGCGCGGGGGAAGAGCAACCCTCGCGCCCAGACACGGATATCAGTTTATCTGGAGAAGACCTCAATCCTGCTGTGGTGAGTAGACGTTTTAGTACAAGAATGAAATTTAAATCTGTTGCAAAGAGTAAGGAGATAGACTTTTAGATCAACAACCTTTCACGTGAGATTCACTTTTTAATCTACAAATTGGATTAAGAACCTCCGTTTCCTTTATTGAAGTTTTTTGGACAGAATGTGATTTTGAATTAATTTTTAGATTTTTTTTAATAGCAAACTAACTTCAGCTATCTATTTCTGGAAGCTTATACAGTAAATTAATACAAATCAAGCACTATCACCGTTTCCATTCGAATTAAAAAAACATATTATGGTAACATATCGAAGACTCTATAAACACTACTATACCTACTCTACTTCTCAATACAAGAATGTATTTGCAAAATTTCATAATTGGATTTTAATGTGCTGCTGACGATACGAACACACAGATTTTGTGCTGAAAATAAAGCCGAAACAGTGTTTGCAAGATAAAATTAAATTTACTGACATTCACGTTTCCTTATGCAAACTTTACTAAATAATATACTTTGTGAAACTTCAGGATCAGGACCAATCTGGCACAAATATAAAGACGGAGACGCGGCCGGCCGACAACGTCGTGTTCATCATGAACGCCAAGCCAGAGGACCGTGCTACGAGCTTCTTCGCACAGCCCGGCATTTTAGCTGGTGGGTATACCACGGTCGGTCTCTGTAGTAGCGGGATCTAAAGTATACTTTGGGTCCCGTGAGTACAGGGTCCAGTTAGGGCACTATTGCGCTTCGATATCTCCTGGCTTTCGTTTTATGATGGTCAGGTAGCAAACGAGCATGCAGTTCACCTGATGGTAAGTGGTTACTGCCGCCCATCTGCCAGGCGTCTGTAGGCAAACTAGGACAGGATAGATGCGTTGCTACCACTGAGGACTAAGTTGGAACGACTCAGTTAAGTATGTCTCCCTGACCACACCCTTCAAACCCTGCCTGTCGTAAGAAGCGACTAAAAGGGACTTCTTTTTAAGAATGCGACGTGTGATGATCACTGCTAGTTCTACGAACAGTAAAATTGTACTGTAAAAATTATTTAACGAAAAAGATAGGAATATCTAGAATTAATTCTTAGTTGAAGTATTATGAAACAATGCATTTAGAAGTATTGTTTTTATAATTACTTTTTTGTTTATTTTTCAGCTGTCATCGGCGGCGCGGTAGTAGGACTGCTATGCGCCATCTTGGTAGTGATGTTCATAGTATATCGCATGCGGAAGAAGGACGAAGGGTCGTACGCTCTGGACGAGCCCAAAAGGAGCCCTGCAGCAGCGTCGTACGGGAAAGGGCACAATAATCGCGAGTTCTACGCGTGAGACGACACAGAACAAACCATGCCACGTGTTTATTGAAACCTCACCACAATAAAAATATCAAATATGGCTAAATGACCATAGACAACCTTCCCGCTAAGGGAAAGAAATATTTTTTACCCGTGTATCGAGTACGGATACACTTTTTCATTAAAATAATTTTCTGACGTGGCTAAATTTGTTCTGTGACTCTATTTGTAACGAAAATATAAAACTGACGATTAAATATCCGTTTTTAATATCAAGATGTACTGATTGTACTATCAAATGTACAAACCACGTACTATCACGTTGTTAAATTAATCGAGATATGCACTTTTTATGAATTATTCATGTAATTTGCATTAACATTTAACAATTTGTAATATCAATGTTATGACCAACTTTTTTAGATATCATGTTGAGATACTAATAAGTCATGTGTCAATCTTTATACGTGTAATCTATTGAAGATGATAGCTCGATTTTTGAGACCAATGTGGTTTGTGTGTTGTTGGGGTATCATTAATCTGTAGTTGAATCTGAATGGGAGATCTTGTATAATGTTTTCTGTAAAAATTAAATGTGCCATCCGCTTCCTCTTCAACTGTATATTGCCAATCACGCATTAGTTTTATTATCTTCGCATAGATTAAAAAAAATCTCGAATTAGTCTATGGACACGTCCATATCCTTTGTATGTTTATGATGTATAAAATATTATTCAAATAGAAATTATTTACTCACTTTCTCCCTTCGTCGATGCCGGAACTTAATTAAGATTATAATATCATATACTCATATGGAAAAAGCGAAAATATAGCTTTTATATACTAGATGGTTGTCTTCATAAGTCATTAGTCTAAGCGACGATACGCGATCTACAAATCGCAATTGAATGACTAATGATAAAATATATAAAACAAAAAGTAGAACTAAAAGGCAAAGTCCGGCATCGAGTTTTATACGCTGTGCTTTTATATAATTTATATATTGCAAAATCCATTTTTGTACTTTTCGTAAATATGATATTGTTCCTATGTAAATTTTAATATAATAATGTCTTCATTCAGCTCTCATTCTACATTTGTTTCGAATTAT
Source organism: Udranomia kikkawai (assembly GCA_018250225.1). NCBI lineage: Eukaryota > Metazoa > Arthropoda > Insecta > Lepidoptera > Hesperiidae > Udranomia > Udranomia kikkawai. Next base: position 7,000 of record DWTF01000830.1, read on the forward strand.
TATTAATTGCAAATATATTTTTACTTTATATTTTATTTATGTGACAGCTAATAAATTTGTTGTTATATTTCCATTTTTCGGCTATGAATCGAGTAAGGAATTGAATGTGTTTTTTTAATATATATTTTTTCTCGTCATGCTATTTTATAAGTTACGTTTAATTGTCTATGAATAGGTTGTGCAACGAATTTTTATTTCCGCTTTTCCCCTTAATTGTGTGACCACTCGTGCCATTTTCAGTGTAATATTTAATTTTACGTAAAGATGTAACATACGTCTATAATTCTATGTTATGGTTTCAATACCAACATAAGAAAAGAGGCCCAAAAAGCGTTGCACAGAGTAAAAACGAGTTGGAATACCTTATGTATCTGAAATATCTCAGTTACAAGATTGATTTTTGTGAGTTGAGCTCAACGATGCGGACTAGACGTATATTACATCTTTCAGCTTATATAGCACAAGAATCAGACGTGCTGTTATCGAGTTGCTTTATAAAATATTTTAACATTTTCGAATGTACTTTTTTTGAATTGCAATAAGCTTAAGTCAATTACTTTCTAATAAACGTCATTCAAAACGATAGTGGTGTTATTGTAACGTTTAAAATTCAATGTTTCGTAAAATTTTAAATAAAAATTCGTAGGTATGTTAAGTCGTTTAATGTAACTTGCTATTTCGTGTGTAAAAAATATTTAAAACGAAGCACGTATTGGATATTTTACTAGAAATGTAGTTTCGAATTAAATATATTGGTTAACTGTTACCTTGATTTGTACTGCACTTAACTTTGTAGTAACTTCACGAAGTGACTTCATTCGTCGTCAGACAGAAGTCGTTCCTAGCGTGAAGTGGCCCAATAGTGGAACCTGCGTTATTAATAATGCCTAAACGGTTATGCAGCCTTTCTTTATAAGGTTGGTCTAATTGCCGATACATTACAGCTGTTAGACTATTTCAGCATGAGACATCGAAGGGAACATTCATTTCCCACTATTATATCTTCTTACAACGTTCTTCGACTGTGTAAATCGTTGACTTATTAACTTGTTATAATCTTAATTGCGTGGAGATTGGATGCAATTACTAAATATCATTACCATTATTTCTGCCTTATAACATCAGTATTCGTGCTACTGTGTTCTGGTTTGAAGGATGTGGTCAGGGAGATATATTTAACCGAGGCGTTCCAACTTAGTCCTCAGGGGCAGCAACGCATTTGTAGTCAACCTGAGAAAGAACTTCAATCTTGTCTTAGCTTGACAACAAATGTCCTTGTTAAAATTGCAGTTGTTAATTGCAGTACAAAAAGTATGATGGTAGCAAACATGAGAAACATTCCTCTACTATCAATACTTAATAATGAAATAATCATGCGACCTAACAGCTCATCTAGAGTAAGGAACTGTAAATTGTATTTGTAAATTCTTTTAGTACTAAACTGAGTAATTTATACAATAATAGCAATATATCCTAACCAAATACTTTGCCGTTTAATAATATATACAATTGTGAACTGTGAATGAATTCTCGGAACGCATTTTCGAGTTTTTCGGATTTGTTAATGCTTTTTTAAACATTTGATAGTTGTTAGTGTGTCCTATGCATTTAATGTTAATTCAGCGGCGTAGTGGTATGAGTGAAGGCAAGAAAATGTTTAAACTTTACCTTAATTTGACATTTTTTCCCCTATGTCCAACATGGACTCTTCTTTTTAAAATGAATTACAAAAATATTGTATTTCAATTAATTTTAAATCATGAATTAGGTAAATATTTATGGAATCGATCGGCATTATTGTACACACGTAACTTATTGCGCCACTGTAGAACGTCTTTACACAAAACAGTAAGTCACTTTATTTATACACATTTATTGTGACCTGCACCAGAGTAGGTAACAATATTAAATTATTAAATGTTATAGGATACGGAATAAACTAGGAAAGTTTTCTTTAATTATTTATTCCACAGCTAAATCTATTAATTTTAACTTTGAATCAACTTTAATATAACGTTTAACAAAAATAATGGCATAGTAAAACATTACTACATAACAATTTCATTCAAAATGCAGTTAATACTTCTGTGACTACCGACAGACAGTTTACAAAAATACAGACAAGATGTATAAATTATACTAATTATTATTTATTTTACATAACTTAAAACCGGGATTGGAATTTTGTTCAATTATTATTTGGTAGCTAATAATATATTTTTGTACAAATAGCCAATCCTTTGAATATGAGGTGTTTGATGTTTTGCATATTATGTGTTACAGTGTAATTTACACAAGAGTGTAAAATGCAGAAAGTGTAATATTCCGAACAAGTTCATATCACTATCCCCTTACGAATGCTTGGTTAAACAATGTTTATTACAAGCTCCGATGTTTAATTAATTGATTAAATGAATTAATAAATGGAAAATTGAAAATCACTTGTACACATTTTACTTACGAATAATATGGATTACAAATGTAATATTGAAGGGCATTACAAGATATTATAGCTGGAATATATGAATTGAAATTACAAATCAGATTTCATTTCTTGCTTTACCTTTTTTATTAAGAAACCTAAAGATCTCAAAGTTACATTAATTTATGATCACGGGGAGTTTTTGCGAGATTGATCGGGGGTAGTGATATGAATTATGAACAAATCCGTCACTCGCAGAATATATTTTTATTGTTTTCATGTGACTAGCTTATGTTAAGGCAGTTAGAATAAGGGTAGGCATAAACATATTGATGTCCACCTTGTAAATAAGCTCCTACACTTAGGTAAATATACAGGTCATATGAACAATTGTTTTGTTTTATTTCTCATACAAAATCCCTTCCCTGTCTGGATATTTATTCAATTTGGAACTTAAAGTCTTACATGCATATATTTAGTGACTTTAGTAGAAACATGTCTTGAAAGATCAACGACTCGTACATCGTAATATAGGTACATAAAAATGAAGTATATAAAAATTGTAAAACCATTTTTTCAGTCTCAGTACTTTATGAACAGATACGTAGACACTATATGGACACTTTCACTTCATGAATAGAACTTAGGATTGCCTTATATGTTGCATCCTGTCGCTTTTGCATCGCCGACAACATATCCATCAGCTCCGTCTTGCTCACATCATCAGTATCTGCTCTTTCTTTTTGATTTAGATACATTTCTCGTTGCAATGTTACTTAACGAAACGGTTGCATTGATTTTAATCTCTTGTCTCACTTCGGAGACGCTTGAGTCTGATAGATAATGCTGCAGAAAGATTTCGGCAGGAGCGAAAAATCCTTTGGTGGAGTGCGATTAATTGGCATATTAGATGTGTATATTTATTTAACAGCCCGCGAAAGAGATTATACGCAAATAAAAAGAGAACCCACTAGTATT
>DWTF01000831.1:0-10393 GCA_018250225.1 Udranomia kikkawai
GGACTCTCTGCGCTTTTTCACCGTATAAACTTTGCCTGTGCAAAATTTCTTATTCCTCCGTCGTGTACCTAATTGTCGTAAAAATCGTTCCTAAAGTTCGAACCTTCACGTACTAATATAAAGATTTCTAGACGAGCTGCACAGCTAACCTATATCAAGAAAAATAGTGGGTACCACCACATATATGATTAACGACAAGACTAAAAAGAAACTAAGCTGTGTTTTACAAAAAATCGTAACTTTAATTGTTACTCAATCTACGTTAAAACTACGCTTTAAGTGCGGTTATCTATGAATTTATTAAGGATAATTGCACGCACATGCGACTTATTAGCTCTTCAGTAACCACATAATTGACGTTTATTAGTAACATTATGTTGAAATTAAGCGGAACTAATATTCTAAAATTAATATTCAAATCGCAACTTTCCACCTGATCGCATAAATAGCGTAATGGGCGGGAAAATCTATTTTACTTCTGTAAAAAATATTGACAATGATTTATTTCTCTTCCTTATAATCAGCCGATAAAATAGTCTGATACGTATTTTCTAATTTATACTTGATTTTTTTTTACGGACGTACTGTTTACTAATGCAAATAAAGCGGCCCAATAGTTACGGTGATGGAATTAACGATCAAGAGGTCGTGAGTTCGATTCTCACTCCACTATTGCACCATTGCACTATAGAATAACATAAACCCACTCCTAACTGGCCGTTGAAGCTCGAGATGTTAACAAAAGTACTAGTAATATTTTTAAAAAGGACAATTGTTGCTAGATATATCAACTAAGACATTTTTATATAACATAGAGGAAGCAAACGAGTGTGCAGTTCACCTGATGTTAAATGGGCACTGCCGCCCAAGAATATCTGAAATCAACCTTAGACTGGATATCATTTTTCTTAGGTCCACTTCGAACCCCTTAGGACAACTTAGAACGCCTCTTTTAAATGTGTAATAGAGGTGGTGGTGGTGGTGCAACAAACCACAAAATGTTCTACCTCCTTCACCTTTTATGCCTACAACGCCTAGTTCAAAAGAATACAAGTTGTTTATTACACTTACTTGGTTAATGTGTTGATAATAAAGTAGCGAAAACAATTTACTGCACTGTCCGCTATCTGATATTAATTATCGTTAAGTACTTTCATAGTAGATTAGATCGTGAAAAACAATGTTTTTATAGTTAGGTATTCTAAAGACTAACTAGAGCTAAATATTATGAGTTTTTGTATCAATTTTATTTTGCAGTTTCTTAAGCATTGAGGCATGACTAAATGGGTCCCTTGGTACTTGAAATATAACCCTTCAATACCCAAGTAAATTCATTCATATATTTAAAATGTCTAAAGCATCTTTTGCGCAATAATTTTCAATCACAAAACATCCATGCATGCAACGGATTAGGGCAACCATAGGCAGTTCTGATGGATAATTAGCATTGTTTCGGTTGTACGTTAGCAGTTGATAAATAGAGCGATTTGAGGCCACGGTCGCGAGATCGATCGGGTATCGCGAGAGCTGCCACCAGTGTGGGACCGTTGCACAAACAATACGCGGTTTGTAATGCAAGTCTTAGGGTTGCCAGGCCAGAAAAAAAGAAGGCGAAAATGTAAGAAGTTAAATAAATATACGCAACAATATGCGGTTTGTAATGTGTGTAAGTCTTGCTATTGACTCAAGGGTTGCTATAACAGAAAATTAAAAAACAAGTGGAGGTCCAAAAATTAAGAAGTCAAAAAGATATATTCGTACGACTTAGAAGTTATAAACGAAGAAGAGATAAACAGAACAATATGCGGTTTAAAATGTGTGTAAGTCTTGCTTTTGTCGCAAAGGTATGGCAGGGAATTAAAGAAAGCAAGAGGAGAGCAAAAAAAGTTAAATTGAGCCTTAATGTCGAAAAGCTAATTTCGACATTAAGGCTCAATGGTGACTGCTATGCAAGATAACCGTTGAGAATTCACCGTTCAAGTTGACTAATTTAGATATCATTCCACGGTCCGAATTCAAATTTGTTTGATACTTACGTATCTGTAATGTATTCCTTATTTACTTTTAATTCAAGTCAAACAACTTTTTCTTTATTATAAATGTAATGGAAGTGCAAAACACAAGCAATTAAGGGAAAACTAAAATCTTAATCAAATCAACCTCCGAAAATCTTCGATTTTAAAATGTTAGAACCGAAACCTCCGTGAGAGTGTAAAATAGTGAAAATTCAGAAATCTACATTTTATTGGAATATAACTGCCAACCCTAGATTAATAGGGATTGTAATGTATACTCGAAGGTGTTACAATGTTACCAATATTGGAACTTGCAAATTGTATCCAATTATTTTCAAAAAGATTGATTTCATGAATATGTAGGTCTTCTATCTTGAACATCCTCTAACCATAAGTAGACCTTTTTAACATTAGACCATTTTAACTTAAGCGATATTTTTTATTTGCAATGTATTATGTTTATAATATTCCCTAATCAACTTACCACAAAACAATCAAGCTATAGTATACTTAATATGCTTACCTATTACTATTAAGATTTACATATCTCAGAGCACATTATAATATAATCATGAAATTGGGATGGTACCAGTAACACCATCTATTGGCGCGGTTAGTCAACTAGTTAATAAACAAGAAAAAACGATGGCGCTAGTTTGGCATACAAGTGAAATAATTTAAATCCCTAAAAATCCCTTAATACAACGAAAAACACTTAGCAGGCAATTAGGAAATGCATTTGAGTGAGTGAGAGTGTTTGAGTTTTCTTTACGATTAATATTTTTTTATTAGCTTTGTCTTATTTTACGGTGTACTTAGGTCGCCATTTAGTATTTTTTTACTTTTGTATTAAATACGTTGAAAAACTAATTTTATTACATTTCCAATAATCTTACCAAATATTTATTTGTATACTTCTGCCCGTGCCCGATTATTCCTGACTGCATTTAGACATACATATTGCAAATACTTAAATATCTCATATAAAGTTGTTTTATCTTTAACTAGGTCAGTGAGAGTGGCAGTTAACTGGTTGTTGTACTTGACAATGGCCCGCTTTGTTAAAATCTAACAGGAATAAAGTTAAACCGTGTTACTGCCCTCTTTCAACATGTCCTCTTTTGTTTCAAGCTTTTATTTCGCTCTTATTCAGTGCATTGTTCTAGGTTCCTCTCTGTGATTCGCTTCTTATGTGACACATTTACATTAATCGGTAGAAATTTCTAACAAAATTCAAATTCAAAATTTCATTTAAAATCAGAATGGAAAACTCCTATAGGTAATTAAATAATATGTATTCCAACGATCTATAATTATCACTATCTCCTAAAAACACAAAGTTACAAAGAGTTGTTTTCTTTATTGAACAATGAATTATTGAATTACCATTGCTATTCAAAGTATTCCCTACTAACCGATTTGACCTATGAGTACATGGCTTAATTAAGCATAATTTGATTAAACTGTGCTAAAGCCCGTTACAGCGGCAGGATAACATGAGGACCGAACATATTTTTATGCTATGCTTATTTGAACTCAGGGAAATTAGTAAAATGTGTACAGGTGATTGCACAATGATTAAATTTAAGGTTAATAAAAGTAAATAATAAAGTAGAACCAGTCGAGATTGTTGTTCCATAATGATTGCGTAACTTTTTATCAAAAACATTTGATCGCCTCATGAATATTAAAACAATTTTAAATACATTATTGATATACCTGCTCAACCTCTACATTATTTAAGTATTTGTCGTCTTGAAATAGTTTTAGTCGCGCGTAATATGGGCGATCATTAAGACATTTGTTTCGATAAGAAATAAAAAGTTTACGTAATATTTTTTTTGCTAAAGTGTGTATGTGATTAAATTTTCTAATGAGTGAAACACTAGTGAAAACAAGTGCTAAAGTGAATAAGAAAAAGGAAAGTAAAAAGGAGACCGAAGCATCATGCTGGAACTGTATTTCCACGGAAGATATGGAGGAGGACCGAGAACCAATTCCACTACGTAAAGTTCGTGAAAAACACAGGAAAAATTTAAAATTGTATTCATTTTTTGCATCGGAACTATCAAAACCAAAAGCAGTGCCGCTTAAACAGAAAGTAAGTGAACAATATGTCATTGGTAAACGACTTGACGAAAAACTTGCAACTAAAACTGAAGTAACTGAAAATGATACAGAAAAATTTGTTGATACATCGAAAATCAAAATAGTCGATGAGACGTCGACTTTGAATACACATACAAGTACACCAGAAAAGATTTTTCAAAACCAAATATCCTCAACTATAATTGAAAGTTCAATGGCGGATATTACCCCGCCTTCTTTCACTGAACTTTCAATAGAACCTACCTGTATTGAACAAATCGACTCATCACTAAATAGCAGTATCAGTTTAGATGACACGTCTACTACAAATAAAAGTGATTACTCAAATTTAGGCGAGGAGTTAAATAATCTTATGGATAATTTCGGTTGGAAACATGTAGATAAAGAACAAAGACAAGAAACCTCAAATAGCAAAACGATCAATCAAGACTCTATTACGAAAAATAAAGTAAACGAAAAAAACTTGAATGAAATTCATGGATTGCACTCTTCTGAAATGGAGTCGGATTATAAAAACGTCATAAATATACGTAAAAATAAAAATAAAATGCATGATACATATATAGAAGGTACAAAAACGAAAATACTTTCCGAAATTTCTTCTATTAAACCTTTGGATATGCCAGAAACATTAAAAAATACGTCTATTTCCTTTGAACGTGAGAGTACTGAGAATTTAGGTTTAAAGTCCATTGTAAGTTACGGTCATACGTTAAACAGTTCAGAAGAAAGCGTAGATAACAAACGAGTGACAGCACAACCTTTATTAATGGACAGCCATAATATTCCTAGGGCTAAATTATTATCGAATAAGGAGAAAACTGAAAATATGGGCCAAGTAAATAAAATAAAAATTGGATCAAAGGAACCGGTGATGCAGAAAAACGCCAGTTTAGACTATAAAATGAGATTATCTCCTAACGAAGTAATATTAGAAGGGTCAAATATAATTATACACTCATTTGGAAATGATGAAGTTTGCGGTTCTCAAAAGAAAATTAAAGAAGACACATCAACTCAACTCAACGATAAATGTGATAATGCTAGTTCTAATGGGTCTGAATCTGGATATGCCGGTTCTTTGGTAACAGTAAAGGATTTACTTGAAGAAGCAAAAAATTTAAGCTCTAAGCTTGACAAGAGTGACGACAACATGTCTCAAGCAGATAGTTCTCATGAATTTTCAGAAAACAAACATTTCAAATCATCTCTGCCGGCTCTCAACAAAATTGCCGAAAAACCTATATTAAAGACTTCATCTTTGATTAGTGGAATGAACACCACTGGAAGAAAAACTCCAGTTAAATCTTTGCGTTGGAATACATTGCCAGCGCACCCCAAGTCAAATAATTTTGAAGGTAAATTATTATTAATGTACTTGATAAGCTCTTTATCCAACTTTACTAATGCCGTTCATTTCTATGACGAACTATTCTGTACCAGTAACACATAGTTTCGGTTTTGTTACTAGTACTTCTAGTGTGATGCACATCGTGTTGCCTACTACGTTCCTCTCATATAACGTTTACTCTTAATTACTCACTAACAGCATTAGTACCCATGTTTTGTTTTGAATTGTGTTGGCTCGCGGATGCTATCTCAAACGTACATACGTAACAGGAAACAATACTGGATGCGATAAACACGGATTTTATGTGGTTTTAACATAAATTAATTGAGTTTGGACGCGCCGGGAGTGTTTTAGTTTCATTATAAGCCGCAATGGCTTCATTAATCGGTAACAATTCGGAGTCGCGGTATTATTCTATAGATAATCGAAGTGGTACTACGGTTGAGCCCACTAGTCCACCTTATCAATCAGTGAATATTTATAACATGAATGACGGTAATGAGGAAAGTGTTTTACGGAAATGTCTTTCCTATTGTTTTTGTTGCTGTCTGTGGCCAAAATCAAAAGATGAGCTCGATTCGCCCATGGACAATCCGAATTCTTCTTTAGTGGGGCACGTAGGAAGAAGTTACACGTTGAATGTGGATCGCAAGACAAAACAGACAGAAATTCCGACTGTGACAGTGACGAAACCGATAGAAGACGAGTGCATTATACTGACAACGAAGCGCTTGTTGACTAACGAACAAGAGGCAAGTTCGATAAGCTTGCACAAGTATCCCGTCCGAGCCTCTTCCCAGGATACGTCAGTAAACGACTCCACAAATAACAGCAGTTGCAGCACTCTCAGAACTGGTGAGAAAAAGTCATTCATACGCGAGGTCCTGATGTGTCGAGATTCGTTTCTGAAATCATTGGAATGGTGCGATAATTCCTTGACTAGAGGCAAAAAGTGTCGGTTCGTGAAACGGGACGAGTGGCTAGAGTTAAATAACGAGGGTACAAATTACGATATGACTTACGGTGCATGGAACACGGTTTCCGACACGTTGCACCTACTGTCTGCGGGCTGACGTGACTGTATTCTAATTATAGATATAAGTGCACTGACAGAATTAGTATATATAGCATGACGTTTTGCACAACATAATATAATATCCTTACAATTTACATTATTTTCAAAAAGTTCAGAATCGTACCACTCGGCACCAAAACAGCAAGTCTATTAAATACCCCTATATAATTTTTGCATACGTTAAAATAGCACTCTAAGCACTAAAACAACAATTTTATGATTTTTTTAGAAATAGGTATTCATTATAATTTTTCAGGAGTGTAAAAAAGTGTGGGTGAAAATCACCGTTCACAGCATCATCATCAAATCATGAAAAAATAACGTAACAAAAATGTATCGAATGTAATAAAAATCCAGAATAAAACAGGAATTAGTAAGCTAATAATGATTACACTTTGTTTCAGATGAAGTGTACCTGTCAGATGCGGTGTCGCCCGGCCACGCAACGCTGCCGAGGCGGTCCAACTCTCCCCTACCTCACGAAAGAGACCTGGAGAGGGACAGGTTCCCGCTCAACAGGAGTGGATTACAGGTAATATTTTAATTACACTTATTACTTCACTAACTTACTTCACTTATAAGTTATTGCTATCTAGGTATATATTACTTACTAAGTCACAAGACTATTAAAGAAAGATAGGAAGTTAATGGGTAGTAATGTGGTCACCGTCGTAATAATTTTGGACGGTCTTTAGTACTACTAATATTGGTTATTTTCTAGGATATTTAAGTAGGTAACTAGAAGATATAAACATCACCGGGTTCATTGAAACAAATAATTTAACTTTTTTATCAATTTTAGTTTATTGCCGTTTTGTATCAATAAGTCTATTACGTGTCCTGTTATACACACCGTTTACTACAACCATAATTATTACGTTGTTGCAAATAAACAAAACGGGGGCAGCCCGAATATTTGGAAAAGAATTAGCTTAGTTTGGCAAGTTTGTATAAGTGTAAACGCTTGTGACAACACTATTGTATCGGAGGCCGTCGGCCATTGTTAGTCGTCGTCTTGTGTAACCGTTACACTTGGCAAAACAATTGCTGGGGTTCTGAATGCTATGTTAAAAAAGATAAACCTTCAATAGGCAGGTATAAGACGTACCTAGAAGAAAAAATACTTTAACATGAGCGGTAATAAGTTCCTATTCCTGTCAGGCACAGGAAAAACTTCGTATGAAAGTTCTGTCAATCTGATCGACAGATTTCAATATCAATAGTTTTATAGAGAAGCAGCTAATAAAACGAAAATATATAATTTATATCTCACAATAAGCCACCTTACTATGAGTAATTTAGACAAAATTGGTACTTATTTATTTGTATTTATATAATTGATACTCGGTTACGAAAGAATGATTATTCAGGTATTGTAACATTATATTATTTTGCAACACATAGGTTGTATCAAAAATTAACTTAAATAACTACCGCAAACATTGTTAGGTACTGATAAACCGCTATCGAAGTTCCACAATGAAAATGGCTATCGGCACCAAAAATAGCGGCTGTAAGTTGATATTCATCTCCACAACGATATGTGGCATATTTAGTATGTTGTGGGTTTGTTTACGAAATGTTGAAACATTAATCCCTTGTACAGAGAGTGTAGGTAGCTCGATAAAACGCTATTGCTCAATGCCATATGTGGTTTGGCCCTATTCACATGCTCGTAGAGGCGATATGCGATTGTCTGATGCAACGCATGGTGTATAATGTATAATCACGTGAAATTACGTTTACTTTGCCGTGTTTAAGAAAGTTGATATACGAGTAAAAGAGAGTTTCGTGCAGACGAAGAAAATTGAATGAAAGTACCGTTTGTTCGACAATTTTAGAGATTTTTTTACTCATAGCCCTACAACCTACTATTAGCCCATGATTCAGAACTGTTTTTAGTTTTAGGATTATGAGAGATGAGGCAGAAGTGGCAACAAAGAAGTCCTCAGATAAGACCTTAAATTTCAATCCTTAAATTAATGACAATTTTTTCATACATTGCTGTAAAGGAAAAAAAAACCTTTTTGAGTAATATTGTAGCAACGTGTAATGAATGAAGTAGTCTGTGAATTTATTAAAACTTTAACGGCGACTTGATTATGTCAACTTAAGGCGACCTTAAGAAATGGTCGCTACTCCTTTAGGGGAAATTACGTCACACGTTAAGGGGGGGAGGGGGTCGACGTAGTGTGACAAGGGTGGGGAGGGGTCCTAAATTGTGTGACGTCACATTTCAAAACTTAGTACAAAATCTAAAATGTTAAAACATAAACATTTAACTATTGCCAAAGAATCAAAAACATTTACAATTCTTATTTTATTTTATCTCGCAAATGTGACCAGCTGTGACGTAATTTATGGATGGTTCCTAATCCCTAATAACAAAAGGCTAAGTAATATCACATCGTAAAATTTATTCTACAGTATGAGACCCAATAGAACCTTAACCCATTTTAATAAAACTTAAACCTAGAAGCATCGGTTTTGCGGTTAACGCAAATATTATGCTGCGACACTTGAATATATGTAAAATATGTATGTATAAATAATTCCTTTACCCGCTTGTTTCATTTTACAATCAATAGTCCTTGACCAGAAAATATTTTAAGTATTATCTGATCTGTGTTCCTAGGAAAAACTACTAAGTACTACGTCTAAAATCTTTCATTTATTTCAAATAATCTGTTAGTTATTTATAGGGTTTTTGTAATTATCTTATAAAAGCAATGTTGGTATTGATCAATCATTAATGCACTTTCTGCTATGTGATCTATAGAAATATCACATAGCAGAAAGAATCGAAATTCAAAAATATTGAAAATGTTATGTGAATTGGGCAAATGATATCAGTAGGTAGGTAGGTATCAGTTAAGTATTATAGACAATTTTTCTACCGTAAAATCCTTGATTCATATAAGTCGTTTCAATTTCTCATATGGATATCATTTGCCACGTAGAAATATGATTTATCCTTGTTAAAGAATTCTCATAAGAAATCGTCGGAATTCCTTTAAAAAAAGATTCTTTTAAAAAAAAAATAAGTATCCTCGCATACATAACCTACTCTTAAAACATTATTTAATCTGTCTAGGACAGTCAAAGGTTCTTACTTATTTTGTTATTCTATTCGGTGGATTTTTTGCTCTTTTTTGTTTGTGTCTAAAGATAATTATAATAATTTAAGCTGACAGTGGCGCCGCATTAAGTGACTAATGACATAATAACAATGTATGGTACGTATGGAATTCTTAAGATGTTTTTTTACATTTAGTAATGCTCACTTGGACAAGAGCTTAAGCATATTTTATAAGCTGAGTTTATGACGTCAGGGTTATAACGCGAAATACTTATAAACGGAATTCTTATAGTTTATTTTGTCCGTCTGACCACGTTTCGTTATATTCAGCATAGCTAGGTATAGTATGCTATACTATAAATACGTGTGTATACACCGTATACCCCATAGTTTGAATACTGTATTTTCTCTATGTTTATAAAATGGCATTCAGAATGCAGACGAACGGTGAAGGAAAAAGAAGAAAGACATAAAAATTACATCAGCATATAGTAGGAAAAGATTTGAATAGGTTAATATTTTTATATACCTAACATTGGCTTACTTGTTCAAAATGAGTGTAGTAAATAGGTGTGTCATGAAGTGATTCCCGCGCAAATCCGCGCGTCCTCTTTAACTGTAATCGTTATATTTCAGTTAATCTACGTAAACCGTAATGTATTATTAATCTAAGCCTTCCTCAAGAATTGCACTATATTTTAGTAAAAACCTGTACAAAAATTCGTTCAGTAGATTTTGAGAAAATTGCGAACATACAAACATAC
>DWTF01000832.1:0-10391 GCA_018250225.1 Udranomia kikkawai
ACAGATAAATTTTGACATATTTAAATGAGATGAATTGATTGATGAGATGGATCCTAAGGGAAAAAATTAAACTAATTTTTAAATATTTACTTTAATTTTTAATCTAACTAAGTACATATACCTCCTCCGTCTAATTACAAAACAAAGTACAAAACAACTTTAAACTAGCTTTAAACCCGCGTTTCGCCCATTCCAACAAGGGTTTAAACCTAGTTTAAAAGGTTAGACCTTGAGTAAAAGGTATCGTATCAAGCAAAAGTATTTTTAACTTAATTTAGTTACATCGTTGTATATTATGAATGACATTTTAATATAAATGCACATTTATCCCTCTTTGTCATTTTCTTATTAAAACGATATTTTAATAATACCTTCTAATAATGATTACTAGGCTTTCCATGATTTGAATCTTATATGATACAATAGTAGGTACCACTTACATTTATCTAAAATATGTACAAGAATATTATACAATAGTCGAAACATACACATCTATTTTCTAAATAAACGAACTGGAATATTAATAATTGGATTTGTATACTTAAATTTGTCATGAAAAGCAATCTAAGCAAGTATATTAACTTGCTTGGATTTCCGTTAATTATGACAGTCATAATTTGTAACCATATGTTAGTTGGTCAGTTCATGTTCATCAAGAATGTTAACTTCAAGCTCCCACAAAACAAGAAAGCATACATGTATTCCTCTAGAAATTTCAGAATTGTTTGTGTCCCTAAAAATAACATCCTTATGTTATGTAATGAATGTGTTACTAATTTAAATTTGTTTTAATATTCATACATATATTTACGCTAGCCCGTACTGATGTACCTGTGTACGTACTACATAATTATGCTTCCCATGAAAAGTATGAAAGTAAAGCAAAGGAAATATGGTAACAAAAACAAAATGAAAGGTTACAAAAGAAACGCATAATAAAAGTGTGCCACTGAGCTGAGTTTATCAGTATTAGCATTTATTATCTTATCACTAAAATCAATGGGCGTGTAAGCACTTCTAGGTATACACCTTGCCTTTGTCCAGTCATTTGTTTAGTAGAATTTAACATCCAACATCCGTATTTGTTACACTCCATATTAATACTCGTTGAGAATCAATAAACATAGTCGTATAAAAATTACCGTTGATCATGTTAAATGTGTTAAGTTTGTGTGAGCAAATATGAACAAGTGAGATAAGTGGCGTAAACAAACATAACGATGGTAACATAGGTGACCACGAAAATGTCGTTTTCAGAATTGAAATAGCGATATAAAAATGGTAGTATGTGAACTGGACAATGAAGTATCAGGAGAGGTGTTGGGATGGAAACTTCCTCCCTGGCAAGCTTTGTTACTTCATAGAGTCTTGCCCTCTTGCGGAGGACTTATTATATACATCACGGTGATATGTTTTGACTTGTGCATTATTTATGGGCATTATCAGAGTGGCGCAGACGGGTGAGTATTTCATTGATTGTAGGCATCATGTAACTACTTTTATTTGCTATAATATGCCAATACTAGCCCATTGCTAAAGACGTTGCCCAGTGCTTTATGTAAAAATTAGAGGTTCAACAAAATTAAGGATTTTCCAATCAAGGATTTGAATAAGCTATCGAGTTTAAGAAGATCGTGTTATGCTCTACATACCATACTTATACATCGCCGACCAGTACCTGCTTGCAGAAGGATAATGTAGAATGTTTAGAATGTGAAGCCTATATAAATATTCAGGGTAGGATTTGCTTGTGCTCATCACAGATATGCTCTGATATACGAGTAGTTTTATTTGATGTACGGCGAAACATCAACACTTTAACTTGTTTGAGACTTATCGCAACGTAAATTTAAGTAGTAAGAATCATAAATAATGCTCTTAACTGTAATAGTTACTATATGTAATTGATATATATTTTTTTCTTACCAGACTTACTGCTTTCTGCACAATTTTGATGGTATCACCAGCAGTATTATGCATGATCTTCACTTTTGCCAGTCCGCCCCCTGGATTGCGGACTGAACTCTCTGCCTTTACGATACAGGTAGAGCGCAATGATATAAAATGGATACTGATCCAAATTGTCAATACTATATTCTTCCCAATCGCTGCGGTTGGCAGGTAAGTTCGTTAATATGTCGATAAAAGTTGTTATGAAGTGAAATACAAAAAAACAGTACAGTACTTTACATTAAGACAACATTTTAAAAGTAGGTATAGAACATACCAACGTAAAATGACATCATGATTTTTCGGTTATTGATCATCCTCGAAAAGATAACACAAAATAGTACAGTTTTAAAAGTGAAATAAAATCGTGTAGTTTTGATCACACGTCCATATCATATCCACCATATCATATACCACTTCGTAGTATCAGCTGGCATGCTACCTGCTATGTAGCCTAGCTATTTTCAAAAACTAGAAGCCACATATTACATACGCATTTTAATTTCTAATATTCAACATTCTCATCTTTCTCAAAGATTGTGCCCCTTGCTGTTGAATTTCGTTTTTAACGGTGTGGTAACTAAACACACTTAACCTCTTACCATCTGGTGGACGAAATACTCGTTTGCTACCTCGAATTTATTAAAAAATCTATATTTCCTTATAAGCCTTTTAAAAATATTTCAGATACTGTTATTTAATCTTCTGGGGGATTGAAGCAGTTTTCGCATCTCGTTCCGAAGACGATGAGCGTATTGTCGAGGCCTTGACGAATGCTCGGGCGCCATCACCAATAGAACTTTATTTATTCCTGCAGTCTTTTATTCACTCGGCACCAAACACAATTGTGAACATACTAGACATGATGGGGGGTTATGCTAATCCTGATTATGACAAAAGTAAATATAAATACCTCTTACTTACATATTTTTTAATTAGCTGGAAATTGGGACATCCCACATATACAATTACCTACAAGTAATATTTACCTTAAACCTTTTTGTTTTTTTTTCAGTGACTTTACAAGCTGTGTCTTTGGTTGTTTCATCGTTACGTATGGCAAGCACAGCAACCATGTATAGAAGATTCGAAAGAGAAAAAATATGCGGACGCAAGTACCCATGGATAAATATGAGTGCAAACGAGGACGAAGATAATGAAATCGAAGAAAACGATAAACATAATAATAATCAAGAAACTATTCAGGAAAGTACTGAAGAACCAATTTATGAACCTGTACTCAAAAGACAGTCCACATCTTCAGGCATATCATTAGACAGCAGACAGCACATAAACAGCGACATGATACAATTCTCACCGAGGAGTTCCGTGAAATATCCCTACAGCTTTGATAACTTCGATTCCGACACTGATTCCAGCTCAGACTATTTACCACCAGTGACGCGAAACGAACTTGATTTCCCGGACAGGGGTGAAATTGGAAGACCGCTATCAATAATAGAGCGAGTTGCACCCCGGAGACGTGACACTCAATATACTATACAAGAAGTAGATGTACCCCCTCCACCCATTATGCCGGCTCCCCGGCCAGGATCTTTGGCTGTGTGGGCGGGGAGACTGGTAGAAAATGCTGAACACATCCCTGCATGGCTCTCTGCACCTCCCAGACGTAAGCACTGGGAAGTGATACCAGACGAACCCGACATTCCGCGCAGACTTCCTAGATCTCAGATTCGAGGTCTTGAGCCACAAGACGTAACGGCTGCTTTAGTCCAATTTCTAGGATGGTATTCATTTTTCGTTGCACGATTGCTCTCTATTGCTGCATTTATCAATTTCTTTCCTTTCGTAGCGATTATAGTACTGTTCTGTCATTACCAAGTAATGTTACTTTTTCTGATAGTTCCTCAAGCAAGTACGGTGAAAAGAGCTTTTTATTTATTTCTAGCATTTATATATTTATTTTGCCTGATGGAGTTTAAGATTCGTTTTCGACACGTCCGCGTTTGGCATATGTTTTGGATCATTGTCGTAACTATAGAGACTATAATATTTATCAGCCTGTGGATAAGTATTGACAATAATTTGCATAGTTGGTGGAGACAATATATCGTTTTAGTTACTTTTGGAAGTCTGTTGTTGAGTTATATGTTGTTGCTTGTGTTTTTTGTTATGCTGCAACCGTCCGAAAAAGTCGTAAAACTACATAAAAAATATATAAAAGATATTAAAAATACTCCTGTATAATAAAATCTTTTTGTTTCCTTTTATGTATAGTATATTATCTTTTCCACAATACTGAAGCAAATCAGTCCTGCTGATTTAAAATTGTCTTGATTTAAAGTCTTTGTTCTGGGAGCAACTCCAAATGGAACAGAACATCTGAAGACTAATAGAGAATAAGTTAGTAATATGAATCTGTTATTCCTTACGTAAGCGGTTCAAACGCTACTGCTTCACAAATACAAATATTCGAAAAAGTGGTGTTAAAACCATAAGGAGTTCCGAAATCACGAAATAGTTTTTTATTCTTGCATAACTACATTAACCTAAAGCATTAGGTACCACGCATTTCTAAAAAGTGTAATACGTAAATTAAAGTGTTTACAAAATGTAAAGACATTGTCTCACGTACGTTTACGCCTTCGCAGAGAAGCTGCAGCTGCAGACGCCATTGCACAAGAGTTTCTTTTCAAACAAGTCTAGTACTGTGAAGCCCATAAGATTTTTATCTTATTCCTTTACTCTCTCAGGGATTAGCTATACTTATTAATGATGAAGTTCTACTATGTATATAGAAACGTTATAAAAATAGATGTAGGTAGTAACGGAATCGATCTGCTCTATGTCAATTATTGAATTCCTGTTGTGATATTTTCCTGCATATGCGTACATTGTATAGTATCATCCGACTCAGGATCGACAAATGTAGCAACTCCCAGCAGACACCGTAAGAGGTTCATGGCGTAATACACCAATAGCAACAAACACAATGCTTTGTTACTAACTTCAAAGGAAGTGTTACGTGTTTCGGCTAACGCGTGATTGAAGTGTTCCTTTTGGTCGTTAATGCAGCTGCACAATTTTTTAGTTGTTTTCGATACTATAAAGAGGTAGTCAATCCAATCTGACGATTCAGTAATTTCGTGCGAAATTTCGCCCTTGGTAGATAGGCGTAATACGTGTCGAATGCTGCAATGCTTATCGGATATTCGATATTTGTTTGACTGTTTGAATATATTGTAACGAATTTAAATAGTAACCATCCTGTCTGCGTACGTGGGTTATTTATATAGATTCAGTTTTTCGTAGTTCCCTAAGCTTCCTAAACATTTTGTAAAAACCTCAGTGTTTCGTTTCCCAGTTTTAGCACGTGACAGTTTCACATGACCCGAACGATCTTTTATGAGGCTTCCTTAGAAATATAACGGATCTAGCACAAATCCAGAAAAAGTCCATAAAAACGTCCTACTTGTAGTCATCTACAACTAGCAGCCAAAAAAATGTTAACACTTATGACCCTTGTGTAATTAAAACATGAGCTACGGGTTTATAGAGCTTATTATTCAAGAACATCGAATAATAAAGCTTAGTATTATATCTAGAGCTATCGATATCTACTCGTTGCAGCGGTTCAAAACATTTGGTTTGCGCGTTAATTAATGCCATTTTAAAATAGTTATTGTTTGATCTTCATTATAGTTCCACAGTTAGGAAAATAAGTAGTGGAAGAAGCCGAACAGGAACGACGGAGAATAAGTAGGAGAAGAGGAAATTTTGGTGCTACGTTTGCGGCGTGGTAAGGAACGACAAATTTTGTACGATTAGATATATGAAAACATATTATTTTACAAAGCAAACGTATAAATCGTTGGTGATAACGTAGGTATAATTTCATTTTTTTTTAATAAGACCGAAAAGGTTGCTATCGCCTGGCTTAGTGGATCATGTCAGGTCAGCAGCCGCTATACGAACGTCTTTGTATCGGACGCCTCACAGCCGTCATTCATTACGACTGGAGATCACAATTTTTTGCTACTAAAATTATTATATTAGTAGTTACAAGATGGCGATCGTGGATCAACGCATATTCTTTCTTACCAGTAAATTTTACAAGTATCCTCTTGTAGCTAGTACAAACTTTACTGTAGTTATAAAGGTTATAACAATGAGGTAATTACGGAAAATTTATAGCAATTATTATAATTCTCCAACAGCACAACACATCACTCAATACGTAGAAGTTTTAATAATCTTTTTCTTCTTCTTAAAACTTTAATAAGTTCATATTAAATTGAGATATCGTATTTTTTTTCTTATATAAGATCTAATAAGATAAAGAAGAAAACGTAGAAAACTGAACTGTATCTATGCCTTTTTTTGTGATTATATATCTATGCCTTTATTCGTGATGCGCGAACAACGACCGAACTCTATCATTTTATTTACATAGAAGTTTATTTGCATTCATGCTTTGACATCAACACATCACATCCATTTATTGTTTTTTCCGGGTATCTTAGTTTAAAATCATATGTATGTATCTACATATTTCATCTTAGAAATGAATACGGAAAAAGTCAAAGTTCCCCACGTTAGCTAAGAAAACACAATGTCTTTCACAAATCAAGCAAGCATAAATTAAAAAAAGTCTTTTCAATGACTCTAAGCAAAGTTCGCTAAAGAGCATAGGGAGAGTATAGTTACCAAGTGATCTAGTTTCAATTGCTTTCCTCGTCTTATTTCTCTTGCATTCCGAACAGTGGCTACTGTAGACACGCGGTGCGGTGCTTTGATGATTATTTTTTGCTAATTTACCGTGCCGTCGATGGAAGTCCGGAGATGAGTCCCGGCCGTAATTACAATCAGACGCCATTGCAATTCTCGTACGTAACACAATACGTGTTGTTATTATCCGTGGCGAAATTGAAAAATCATAACGGTAATCGCCATATCTTGTGATTTTTTGTTTTATTGTGTTCAATTATCGATACATTTCGAAAATACAACAACATTATAAGACAATATGATCTAACTTTAACTTAACTTTCGTATTTTGTCAAAATATGATGTATGCTACATTTATGCTAGATGCATAAACATGTTCACACAATAAACAATTTAATTTAGTGTAACTTGTAAAAGATCCTAGACTTATTAACATTTAAATCAGTGATGCGTTGCTACCAAAAAGGATTTTACTCAAATTTATGTAATAATAGTAAGTAATACCTTTCAAGTAACCACAGTTTAGAGACTTTCAATTCCTTTCATTATTATTTTTGGAAAATGTATGATAACTAATCTATTATGTAAAGGTAGATACTAACCGCAACATTTAAAACGTACAAACCCTACAAACATACTGAATTTAATTTTGAAATGGAATATAATACCTACATACTGATTACTAATCATCTGGGAGTGTACACAAGACGCTTAAATTATATCTAAGAGGAGATAAATTATATCTAAGACTAAGATGGTCTATATAAGTCAGCATCTCCCTTCCTTATGACCCTCAATATCCTCTAATTGAATCACAAAAAACGCTCGACGGCGGATTGAGGACAGAGGTTTTATATATCGCATTGCATAGCCGATCGCTATTGACGGTAATTTCACCTTCCGCGGAAGCTCATTACTACTTATTAGTACTTTTTAAGCCTGTAGTTCCTAAACCAATCATTAAATGTAACTAATCTCTAACAATAAATAAGCATCTACTAAAGGCAATAAATTACTAATTAAATACTACTGTTGTTATATAATCCGACTCGAAATTGAAATCGGGATAATGCGGGGACAGCGTAGATAGCTGTTATCAATTACATTAAAGTTCAATGGTTTCGACTTAATCCAAACCTTTGGTATGTGCCGTATCGAAACCCGTTTTTATCTGGCGATAAAATGTATTGGATGTGCATAATGGAATTCGATGCAGAAAGTATGGAAGGTACGAGTACATAATTTAGCGGTTGGTTGTGGCGCGGGCTGGTCCAAGGCCCTCGACTGTCGGACGCTCGTAATCCGACACCTCTTGTACTCAATCTTCTCTACTAATTTGCGGCCCGCTGTGTAGGGCTGTGTTTACAAACAATTACGCGGGCAAATTGGCATATTGATCACTTTTACAGTTTATTATGCTAAATTGCTCATAAACGATGAGCTATGACATAACTCAAATGCAGCCGCTATAAATGAGTTATTTACACAAGAAAAGTATATTGCATAGACTTGTTCAATCTTAAGACCTAGATGCAGCAGCATAGGCGATTAAAAACAGGTTTCTTCCATTGATTTTTATCGCAAAGCAGCCAATAAAAAAGCTTCTACAACAGCAATCAGACACTTAATTAAGTATGCTTATAATAGAAATGCATTAAGCAGCATTTTAAAACACAATTATAAATGGATTTAACACGCCCTTTTTAGATAGGCTTCTTGTTTGTTCTTGAAACATGTAATTATGTCTCTACTATACGAGCTTTGATAGCTATCAATACCTCAAAAAGGAATGTTTGAGAGATGGTAAACCCGAGATAGGCATTCGTAATTAAAAGTATTCGAGTGAGATTCAAACGTAATTGCGAGTCAAACACATAGGGATGACAGCTGATGATGTAGTGCCAATAACGTTTACAGGTGGGCAAACGAGTTCGTTAGGGACGGCAGGGAATGCGATTATCGCGTGTTGATAGCCCTGGCTCATCCCGATCGCAAGTAAAGAGGCGGAACCATACAACGGGCCGCGTTGTGCCAACCCGGCGATAAATCGAATTTCGCCGAGGACAGAGCCGCTGTCCGACGAGATGGACGCGCGCGATACTCCAGAGATATTACAGAATTCTAGCACCAGACCCGAAGACGGTATTATCTTAAATCTCGACGTCGACTTCAAAAATTATTTCCTTCCTATTGATACTAAAACACAGTGTTACTGATAGGTGCGTGATGTACAACCAGCAATGGTATCGTCGTGTAGTTGAACTGGAATTATCACGAATACCAATTACCGTCGCCTTTAAACTCCACCGCAAAGATGTCTGTTACCGTAACAATACGCTCGCCTCGGAGCATCCGACGCCCTTAGCAAAATACAAGCCCGTTAAATGGGTCCCATAAATCCGATATAATAGGAACTAAGCTAAATTGTAACTAAACGCACCTTAGCAAAGGAATATTCAATAAAATTGGAGAATTTACCTCTTACGCAGTCCGACAATAGAGAACTGTTAAGGTAACGGGAAGTTGCTAAATGTGTTCCTATTTTCTATTGTGGTAGATATTAAATATAAATTATTGTTATTGGATTACACGATTAGGCCTTTGAGAAATGCACGGATGAGTGGCGCCTGCATAAATATATCGGTCACGCAGATTGACCAATGCATCTCTGTTTATTAATAAAACAACTTGACTTCTTTCGAGGAGCTTACGTACTTACATACGTTTGAGTACCTACCTACTGATCTTTTAATCAAATATTGTTTTGGGAAACCCCACATGAATATGTTTATTTGTTTAATATAATATCCTACAATAAAATATACATATTAACGATGATATTAATTAAATGCTACATTCATAAGTCTCTCATTTGAGATCTGACGTCATAATTATAAGAAATAAGAGCTTAATGAAATGACTAAATCTTACGATTCATCGATATATATCATATTCTTTATGTAGGTACCTACGTGCGTTTTATTGCAAAAATATTATATCTTTATGTTTACGACTGAGTGCTTTAAACTCGGTTTGATCATTAAACATTGTAATTTCACTTAAACTCGTCAGATTTATTAAGAAGGCTGTTAAGATAAGTATCGTTACACGAATGTTTACGTGCACAAAGTTCAAGAATGTTAATCAATAAACACATCTATTGGTCACGTATGGACAATACTCGTGGTATTCTTGATAAGGATATCTACTACGGGACCGCGTTCCGAGCCCTCCATCTCTCCACAACGCATCTCGAACCGAAGTGATAAGGTAATGACTTTCTAGATTGACTCATGCACGTCTCGAACGCATGTAAACAACTACATACATAAACACAAACACACAAACAATCCAAGTTCCATGAACTGTAGACAAGGAGATACTAAATTTATGTCACGAGTTATCTGGAATGAATTTTGTAACGGCACACGTTTTCCGGCACCGCACAGTTCGCAAGATGTTATCGGGTTATATTTTATTGGTTTAAAAATCTTGTAACGTGCGAATAACGGCAGGGTGACGGAAAGCAACGCATACATGCTGTACTTATATAAACAACATATATCTTAAACCTAACTAATAATGTACCTGGTTGAAAATTTTATTCCGAGACAAATTAATAACACAATAAGAAATCTTCATATATTGTAGTTATTAAATATGTGTCAATTGTGATTAATAATATTAAGTTTAACTGTAATTTATCTAACCCGTAACCCCTTTCTTATAACCCCGCAACCTCTGTAGAGACA
>DWTF01000833.1:0-10383 GCA_018250225.1 Udranomia kikkawai
GGTTCAAGCTCAAGCTGGACTCATGTCAGTTAAACGCAACGACGGTTTTATAGAAATCGAAATCTACGCGCACGAAGTCGCAGGCACAACTAGTATGTAATAAATGCTTGTATAGTAGGTACATGTTTCACACTTTTCAGTTATGAATAAATTAAAGCCATTGAATGCTTAATAGGGTACGTTGTTCTAAATGATTTACCAAAAAACCTAAAAAAAAAAATTGACAACTTTGTTAAACAGTTTGTCTATTTTAATTTTATTAAGAAATGCGCATATGTTGGACCCTGTAGTTGTATTTATTATTAAAGCTTCATTGTTATATCATAAATAAATAAATAGTGTGTTGCATGAATACGAACAGACCATGGTTTAAATCTATATCTATGGTTCGTGATATCTTGCTGAAATATCTTAAGATATCACTGAAAAAATATTGTTTCGATACGATGTCGATGTCGATGACGTACTTATTATTCAGTTGTTTTTCACGATACTTATTTTGATCTCATTCATTCACACGGTCATATTAATTGTGCCCCATTCGCGAGTGAGTGTATTGCGCAGACCCGGGGCAATCTGTATAAGTGGCCCCGGGACCGGGTCTTATCGAGGTTTATTACTTATTTATTCGCCTGAACTGAGGCAGAAATGTCCTTCATGTAGATTGCATTGTTTTTCTTCTACTCACACAGAAATCCAGTTACGTGCGTTCGACGGATCGTTGAATAGCAAACAGTTGTTTATTGTTCACATTAAAGTAATTGTAAATGAGTATTAGGTAACTCATATATAAGTAGTTGAATGAAATTGTAATCCATCAGCGAAAATGGAATCCCGGAAATGAACTTTGGATTCGGATTTATCTTGCATAAATACTGTCAATCAGGATGGTTACAGATTGTTTGACGTAGGTAATGGTTCATAATATAAATTCCACTTTTGCACTTCGTATCTTTAATGATTATTATTTTTAGATGTATTCTCAATACTTACCCGTACGATTGGTGTTGTTTCAACAAAAATTGAGACAGATGTACAATATTAGCGCTGGAAACCTTAATAGCTTTATTCCATAAGAACGAACTTTGCAGGAGAGCTAAAAAATGAAAAAAATCTGACATCTAAATTTAAAAAAAAACGTGTTTACCTTTTGATTTATAACTCATCATGTACCTACAGCTCTTAAATGATCCTCAAGCTATTTTTAATATGTACTGAAACATCAACAATTTCAAGATGTAACAACAATTTCAGTGGTACTATGATAGAACTATCGATATGAACTTATATCACAGGATATCTCATGCACTTATTTTAATCACATTTTATTCGCGAGTGAGTTGAGCAGACTTGGGGCAATCTGTATAAGTGGCATCAGACCCGGCCTTATCAGAGCTTATTGCATATTTATTCATCCGTACTGATACCCCAATGTCCTTCATGTAAATTGCATTCTCTTTCAGAGTAACACAGTTACTAGTGAGTTACGGAAAGATAGACATTTTATACGTGATGTAAACAGTACGGAAGTTTATGTATTTTCTGTGGTTATTGTTCATTGCAAATATTTTAATAGTTGGATTCGCCCTGACACCTAAAATCTGTGGCGTATTATTCAAATGGATGGTGAACAGAGGCAATAGTGACCTTTTTGTTATACTTGATTGCGAGTTATCTTTTCTTACCTACATGAGTGAGCTCACTCATTTCATGGTGGAAGAATTTCGCGCGGCGCGGTCTCATTATAGCGAGAGCGTATCTACGATTGGAATCCTTGGTTCATTGTTGTTAGTAAATTAAAGGAATTTATTGTAGGAGGGATGTCAATCAATGCAAATTTAAACCCGGAAATTAAATTTAGACTGTGCTCTAATAGTAGATTTGTATTAGCATTGGTACTTCCACGTTATACACGTTCACTAAGTTTATCGGTTGTATTTAGAATTTACTTAATTATTTTTCCAACATTTTTGTTATATAGATTCTAAGATTGTCTTCCATGTATATGCTGGACTATAGTTTTCGGACGATATATACTTGTCGAAATCTTTATAACCGGAGTTTGTATGAATTGTTGGACTCTAACCAATATGTATGAGTGAATTTGATATAAAATCATGGCGTTGCGTAGCCAAAGGGCAAACAAAAATACAGTAACCGCAACTTTTATTTCGTATATTTCCACTTGAAAATAGTAATTGTATTCCAATTGAGACGTTTCCATTATGTTTTATCGAAATAATACTGCTAATCTTATGTTATGTAAAAGAATTATGTCGGAAATGCAAAAATATGTGACACTTTTACTTCACCGACTTTATATAATATTATTTCTTCATGCAAATACGTTTTAAAAGTAAGCCCAATGTGTAATTTACATTACATTACGTGAAGCAAAGCGAATAAAACTCGTAAAAAAATATTTGAAGATTTAACCTTTATACACCTTCAATTCGTAGAAATATGATAATTTCAATATAAATGTCACTCTTCATTCTGTAATATTTGTAGAATAAACATTGTAAGCATCAAAATGTTAGGTAGCTTTGAGTTGCTATGAATATTGAATAGATTTAAGTGTAATGCGAAAATTTTTCATTAATATATTCACGCAGTCAGTCAAATGTAAATATAATTTGCTATAAAGAAAATAATGTTAGAAATATAAGTAAGGAATAAAATAACGTCTAAAAATTTGTATAGGTATAGATATCCAGCAGTGATATTTTTATTTGTAAAATTTCACAATCTATACATATAATAAGTCTATAAGTGTTTACTGTCTGTACACGGAAGATATCTTAGTGAAAATAATGTTAAGGGTCTTTATTTAAAGAATACAACCTGAAAAAATGATTTCTAGAATTTTTGTCTGTTTGTCTGTGCGCTTGTGTACGCTAATCTCAAAAACGGCTAATCCGATTTGAATGTGAGTTTCACTGATGTACTGTTTCGCGTGAAGACAATGTATCTCAAAAGTAATATATGTTAAGTTAAATTAGATTGTTTAATGTCAGATTAAGAGATTATGTGTGTGTCTGTTAATATTAGTCTAATTATTTTTTTTATCCTACGTCAATAATACCTTTAAGTCTGAAAATTTCCCTTTGAAAACAGAAATAAAAAAATAGAAATAGTAGACCAGCATAAATCATAACTGATAATATTATCTTTATTGCCTGTTATAGAAGCTTGCAATTTGTAAGCGAACACAAAGATCAGCTGGCCATACAACTAAGTAATCGGACATGCATTTACTATGACATAGGGTTGACATACGGTCGTAATCAGTATTTCGCGTCATAATTAGGACAATGATAATGTATCTGACATTAAGTTAGTTATGAACGAACTTAGAACGCCTCGAAGTACTATGTTTATCTAAGATCGAGCATCAGTTACACTATTATATGTCGAGGTATATTACAATACAAAAAATAGCAAACACAAAGAAGTATTCCTCAGTCACAAGGAAGCAAATGAATATGTCGTCCACAAAGCAACGAGAGTCGAACGTCGACGACAAATAGATCGGAAATTGGACTATCGAGAGCGGATTGAATCCGGAACGCCCATTGTACATGGCGGTTGCACTGTGCACGGATCTGTGCAATGAAAAACTACGGATCTTCTTTAAATGTTAACTTTAAAAGGAATTTAAAGGCGTCCTTTGTCATAGCGCCATTGTATTGTGAGTCAATTTACGGTATGAATCAGGTTTCAGTATTCGAAACGAAATATCGAGGGATTGAAGCCGGAACGGACATTGTAGACGGCGGTTGCGTAACGCACAGATCTGGACATGAAGCTACGGACTTTTAATTTCGATTACAAAAAGAATACGTTTAAATGAGAGCAACATCGTGTATGCTACGCTTTATTCATTCTATAAAGGGAATTCCGATAATACTTCGACTTTAACAGTCGAAAGCTCAAAGTGGGTTGGATTCGGGTATCGTATTTATATGTATAACATTACATCTTCGTACAACTATGTGTAAATTGAAATTTTTATAACGTTATCATTACAATACTTCAATACGAGTATTTTTCATATTTCGTAACTACTAGATTTTATGTTAGTACTTATATCCTATAGACGTCTCGTCTGAGCATAGTCTTAAGATCCATATAAAAATACCTGATGTTACAAAATTTATCAACTCCAGGCGGCCAGATGTCAGTTCTGGGTTACTTCGACCCGTCGACAGCAACGGCTTGACTGGTTGAGCGTCCTTCACTTTTAAGACACAGCCCTAATTTTGTTCCCAAAGTCTGCTTTTTAGTAGAGACATACTTTACAATTTTAATAGTACGCAAAATACGGTGTGGTTTGAAGAAAAGGCTCAAAGATTTATTAGACTAAAGATTGAAATTATATTGTTTACCATTAATGATTACCCGATAAAAATATAATAAAGAAATGAGGAAATGTACACTTTCGTATGCAAACGATAAAAAACAAGTTTAGGCGATCTATTCTATCGATCTAAGTTTTAATAGATAGTTTTTTTTTTTATTTTGCCTATCGCAAAAATACAAAACGAACACAACATACCCACAAATACGTACGTAGTCATGCACCATTTCCCGCATTTTCAGACGACTGCCATTACGTTTCATCAGCAAACACACAACGAACATTCAGCGATTACCGTCCATCAGCAATCAACAACACAACATTAATTCCGGACATTACTTCAACCGTACCGAACCGTACCGAACCGCACCGGTCAGTCGCTCATAACTCGCGGTAACGATGCCGATTTATGCAGGTGTAAGCCGCAATCACGCGCCATTGTGAAGCAAGATACGGCTGGGGCTAATGCCGCACTTTTTCTTTTCGACCTCGAAGAAATAGTTAGAAATTTTATAAATTGTGGGCACAACTCTAGTATGAGTCATTCATGCTGCTAGAATAATTTCGCTGCTGTATTTCTCAATGTGAAGATCTCTTGGTTATACTTGCAATGGTTTTTTATGTCGGGAAACGTTCTGACTGATTTAAACGAGGCCTTCTATCCTATGTAAGATACTAAATCCTTAACATTCATCTACACTGTTTAATCTTAGGCAGATTTTGTTCTTTGAAATGAAAGCGATACTTTATTTATTTCGTTCAGCATCGTTTCCTGTATAAATGTCACATACATTTAAAACATTTAGCATGTATGCTATCATTATAATTCGACATCTTAATTAATTTATTGACTATTATTATACTAATTATTTTGTCATCTAACTTTGAGCAGAAAATTTGATCAAGAAACGGTTAAAACCTGATCAAAAACTAACCCCCCGTTACTACAGGTAGTCCTATCGTACCAAGGACCACGGTAATATTAGAAGACATAACTCGGGGTGTAACGGGGGTGATTTATGCAGGTGCAAGCCGCAATCACGTGCCATTGTTGGCGGTAAGATATGGCTCCAGCAACTCCGCAGCTTAGTCGCCGTATCATGAGCGTCTGGGGAAATTAATCGCCAAAGACCGGAATGTAGGTGAATGCTACCGGGAACTACACGTTCTATTGACTGCTATGGTGATTTATTGGGCACAGGAGCCGGGTCTACAAGATCCAACCTCGTGATTTATTGCCGCGTAACAGACGAACAAATGTTGATGTTGAAATAATGCTGCGAAATATACAATTGCTAACCGATTTGGAGCCGAATATTGTATTGCAAAACGGGCTTTTACGGAACATTTTGAATCATTGTTCTAGCTTTTCTGGAACGTCGTACATTCTATTCTTTTTCTTCCAAAAAATAATGTCTTCATTGAACTAACAATTAATGGACCAAAAACTTGAACCAATGTGGAACTGAAATAAAACCTCCACATTTTACCAAGCCAAGTTTTACCAGTACCAAGCTGGATTGAAGCGCATGGTGGCATTTGTTGGAATAATGACGCTGTTGAGTTACCAGTACCAAGCTGGACTGGATCGCTGGCATCTGGACTAATGACGCTGTTCAGTTTAATGTTGTATTGTCGCAGTACGTTGTTCAAGATGAGCGCGCAACCGTGGCGTGACGCTGTGCCGTTGTCACCGCATCAAGCGTCTAGGGAAATTAATCGCTACACGCGCAGAATGTAGGTGAAGTGTCACCGAGCTAACGTGCTCTATTGACCGATGTAATGACTTTGGGAGACAAGAGTACACTCCACAATAATATAACGGAGATGCGGTATAACTACGCTCGGGGAATATTATATAAGAACTACCTGCTGGAACTGGAACGAAGAAAGCATATAAACTTTATGTGCCTTACACATTCTTTGGCACTAAAATCGGTAATCAAAACGTGGTCGTGGCGTATTGTCTTTGACTTGGCATGTTACAATAAGCGAAATACTTGTAAGGATCTGATGATTCTGTGAACTGTTAACATAAATTCTCAATATTTTAAACACTTAAAGAGCTTATTTTGTGGATCTAGATGTAGATTCGCTCATCATTTCAAAACGGAAACTGAACCATCCTGCAGTATTACTCCATTGTTTCCAATATTGAGTTTGAAGAGTAAAGTATATCTACCCACATGGGTACGGTATATTACGTATGTTACTTTCGTAGTAACGTCAAAGCAAGGGTTGCTGTTCTTTTGTGCTGTCTCCAGCGATGTCAGCATCACAAGTAGCTGGGAAAATTAATTGCTCCAGGAACCGGAATTCAGGTGAAGCGTCGTTAATATGTTTCTATTGACCGAAGTAATGATTTACTGACGAACCTTTCTAAGAGGCCTATTCAAAGGATATTCACGGTGTTTTCTATATTCTTGAAACATTAACGGCTCACTCATTACCTTCGAAACTCGGAGATGTTGTTACATAATGTTAATTACATAAAGTGTTTTTGCATAGATTTGTGGCATTTAAGCAACCATTAAAATCTCTGAGTGCGGCTGTATGTAATGAAAATTAAACAAAGCGGGAGAAAGACAAAAAAACAATTTAAAATTTGCAAAGATGCACACTGTTTTTCGTTGTCCCGTCTCCCAAATATAGGGACCTACATATATTTGTATATCGCATAGCTACACATCCACATATCTCGAATACTAGCGGTATGCACATGTGGACCGCAACCTGAGGCATGTCGCACACGCTGCGGTCCGCGCGGTCCATGCGGTCCGGACGGTCCATGCGGTCCGGGCGGCCCATGCGGTTGCGTACCGGAGAGTAAGATATTGAAAAAAGAACACTGTATTCTCTCGATACTTTTCTGTTATAATGGGAAAACTTTTTGACATACACCTTCAGTGTTGCTTTGTGTCAAATCGGGATCGGATGGACAGTTTTTTTTTTGTTATGAAATAAATGTAATAAAAAATAAAAGTTTTTTTTGTCGACTGATCGTGCCGTTTTCAAACTAAGCTTGAAGTGTCTTGAAGTTAATTTTTTATCCCTCAACTTATTTGGAATACACTAATGCAAACTTTGCTGCTGAAACGCCGAGATAGCAATATTTCACGGTCAAGTTACATACAAATAATAAAAATAGTAAAATTTTAACCTCAAACAAAACTGAAATCCTGTATTGCATGAATTGTAGAAGGCTATTTACATGAATTGAGTGGTCATCTACTCAAAAAGGAAGATCAAAGGATTGTATCTCATTATTACTTTGCAAAGACGCATCTACGGAAGTTACGTAGTGTATAATCGTCAGACAACAACAACAAAATAAAATACTTGGTAGCCACTCATTCGAACAAGAAGCAATAGCCAATAGATTTCACAGTTGTACGAACGGCCAATGTTATCGATTACCAGTGAGCAGCTTTTTAATTTTGTCTCAGTCGGTGACCGGTGATCTCGAAACATTCCCGGTCTCAGTCATTTCAGATTCAACTGCCATTCTTGAATTAAATTCTTTTCGATCCGGGAGCAACGGAATACTTTACAGCATTCTTAGAATGTCGATGGCTAAGTACGTTTTATGGGGGAAATCATTGTGACATTCTTACACCTTATTGTTTATGGTTTTTGATATTTTAAGGCTTACGGCACATCGTAATCTTTTGTTTTTAATATCGATATAAAATTGGCTAAGGTTGGAATAATCCTAGACTTAGGCAATAATTATGTGGCCACTATTAAAAATATCTTTTAATAGAGCTAGATACTCTTTCTCGTTTAATAACTGAAAACTTAACTTCTTTAGTTGCAAAATCCTTCATAATTTTTGTAATAAAAAGTCGCGTTTAAAGTTTTAAAATAGTGAAAATCTAGGTCCTCCGTACGAAGTTAATACAGTATGTAATAATCTGAGCTACGGCGAGGTTCGTTTGCCAAAATAAAAACTGTTGGATCGTAGAAAGGATAAATGAATAGTCTCCCGAGTCTCGCCAACTATGGCGGGCCACTTTTTTGCGATTTTCAATTCGTCGAGCGATCAATTAGACAGCTTGGGGTTTAATGGATTCGGATGTCATCGGGTCGGTGATCGATCACCTAGAATAAGTACATTAAGCAGTAGTTAGAGTGTAGCCGCCATTGGCGCGGTCACAGCTGATCGATGGGGTGCGCGCGGAAAAACGCGGGAATTTTATTTTTTTCGGCGGACTGAGGAAATGAGCAAGGCTATAATGTAAAAGCCAAGGTCCCATTACACGTCCTAATTATTTACGACTTGACAGGGCAATATTTTTTAAGGCTCTGCTGGAATAGCTCCGAGCGCTGTTAAAATGCTTTTAGCTATTCTGCCAGCGAAATAGGACGATTTAATTTTTTAACGTGCATCTGCCGTCTGATTAAAATACCGTGTCGGAGTCACAGATAATGTTATTTGCTTGATTTTTTAATAAATGTAAGAGCTTTTACGTGCTCAAAAGCTTCGCACGAATTTTTCGTTCAAAGTATCCATTATTTCATCCTTTTTAGTAAATGACGTGACACTTTCATTTGTAGGAATTCATCTGGTATATTGCATAAGTAGATGCAATCTTGTGAGAGGCCCTCAAAAGGGAAGCCATTTATAATCAAGTGGAATTACGCTGTATCTGGGAACGACGGCTAAATTACCATAAAGTACCTAGAACTGACCCAGCTCTTTGTGCTTTCTAAGTGTAATTACGTGTTGCCATCTACAATAATATCTATATTTTCTCAGGTTTGATTTATAATTGTGTTAAAACCTCTATTAGCTAGCTCAATGATACGTGAGCACACGCACTAAATAAGCGCAAGTGTTGCCAGCGCGATAAACAAAAAAATGGTTAATCAAAATCAATATTATTCAATTCATAAAACGTAAATAATGTTGTTTGGCTATCGCATATTGTCGCGTGTAGCTGGGTAATGGAAATAAAATTTAACGGGGCGTATAACAATAGCTTAAAATTATAATGAAATGGAAGTCAGGGTTTCCGTGCACCGACCGGCGTGTATAAGTGATGCAGTCACGGAAATGTCACTGATTAAAAACAAAAAAAAGTAAATCAAATATGGCGGTGAGTGACGCCGGGGCGCGGGCTTCATTTGATGAGTATATTAATTTTAAAAAGTTTTTGGAGCGCATTTTCGTAACAACGTGCCAGTACCAGTTCTGTAACCGAGACGGAATTTCTATGTTGTTGTAAAATTATTAGTGCATTTACAAGTGTAAACGAGTTAATAAATTAATATGAAATAAATTAACTTGAAAGAGTAATAAAATGAAGTGTTGCAAAAAGTTTCATTTTAATTTAATTCTGATATACGTATAAATGTTAAAACTGTATGTATTAGAAAGAGAAACGCACGGTTAACGAAATAAACACAACGTAAACCGGAATCACGAAGAGTTATCCCTATGCACGCATGATCAGTCATTTCGCCGGTTGTTTTCGCTTACTAAACCCGTAAATAATTTAAGATTACAGCTGTCGATTGCTCCCATGTACGTACGTATTTCCGCCGGCATGCGGGCGCGTAAATAACTCAATGTACACGTTAATTATGTCGAGTGATTCGAGTGATCTTGAATGAACCGGGCGCGACGGCAAACGGAACGTAATTGCACGAATGTTTGAATTTGGAACGATGTAATTTTGACGTATGCTGGTCGTGTTTAGTCTGTGGTTTATAACTATGTTGTCGTTACGGAATGATTTCGGATTTGAATTTCGTTTTGCACTTGCGATTTAGTTTAAGGATTTGACATAAGTACCTACATGACGAGCATATATTTAGATTTATTAGAGCTACATTTCCGTAAATGCTACATTTCCATTGAATAATTTACGTAGATAAATGCATTGATGTAAAATGTATTAATCTATTTACTCTACCATTTATAAAGACAAACCATAGCATTGTACCATATGCGAAAATATGTGTTATAACAAATATGTATAATTATAACACTTCTACGTAACGATAATATATAAATGCAC